>JAECUM010051140.1:0-17595 GCA_016617855.1 Megalonaias nervosa | reverse complement strand
AAATTTATGTGAGCGCAAATTATATCCCGGATATTTCATTGTTGTAGTAGTAATTACAGGCTATTGGGTGACTAATAAGCAAATTTAGGGAATTATATAAAAGAAAATGTGTCGGCTGCAAAAAGATGATTGTATTTGTGTGTGTGTGTGTGTGTGTGTGTGTGTATTACATACTTTTCTTTTTCCAATCATATTAGTCTATGGAGGGGGTAAATAAAAAAAAAAAACTTTAATATCATTAAGCGCATCGTACGAAATGACCACATTTTGCTTAATGGAATCCTTTCATATTTGGGGCTTATTAAAGATCATTAATATTTAAACTATTTATAAAAGATAAACATAATACACAAATTAACTACATCATAGATTTTATTGATTATGTTCCATTTCAATGATTTGCCCTGCCTAGGACTAGGATCCATTTTACAGTGCTTTGTCGTACCTGTGATTAGGATCCATTTTACAATGCTTTGTCGTACCTGTGATTAGGATCCATTTTACAATGCTTTGTCGTACCTGTGATTAGGATCCATTTTACAATGCTTTGTCGTACATGTGATTAGGATCCATTTTACAATGCTTTGTTCTGCCTGTGATAATGATCCATTTTACAATCCTTTGTCCTGCTTTTGACAAGGAGCTATTTTATAATGCTTTGTCGTGTCTGTGATTAGAATCCATTTTACAATGCTTTGTTCTGCCTATTATTAGGATCCATTTGTCAATGCTTTGTCCTACCTATGACTCAAATTTTACACTGCTTTGTTCTGCATATCATTAGAATATAGTTTACATTCCTCTGTCCTACCAATGATTATGATCCATTTTACAATGATTTGTTCTGCTTTTGTTTAGGATCCAATTTACAGTGCCTTGTTCTGCCTATCATTAGGATCCATTTTTGAATGCTTTGTCCTACCTATGACTAGGATCCATTTTATAATGCCTTGTTCTGCCTTTGACTAGGTTCGAATTTACAATGCTTTGTTCTGCCTGTGATTAGGATTCATTTTACAATGCTTTGTTCTAACTGCGACTAGGATCCAATTTACAATGCTTTGTTCTGCCTATCATTAGAATCCAGTTTACAATAATTTGTCCTACCTGTGATTAGGATCCTGCTTTTGACTAGGATCCGATTTACAATGCTTCGTTCTCCATGTGATTAGGATCCATTTACTATGCTTTGTTCTACCTATGACTATGATCCATTTTACAGTGCTTTGTCGTGCCTGTGATTAGGATCCATTTTACAATGCTTTGTTCTGCCTATTATTAGGATCAATTTACAATACTTTTTTCTGCCTATCATTATGATCCATTTACAATGCTTTGTCTTGCCTATGACTTAGATCCAATTTAAAAATTCTTTGTCCTACCTATGACTAGGATCCAATTTACAAAGCTTTGTCCTGGCTATGATTAGGATCCAATTTACAAAGCTTTGTCCTGCCTATGATTAGGATCCAATTTACAAAGCTTTGTCCTGCCTATGATTAGGATCCAATTTACAAAGCTTTGTCATGCCTATAACTAGGGTCCAATTTACAATGCTTTGTCGTGCCTATAACTTGGATCCATTTTACAATGCTTTGTCCTGCCTATGACAAGGATCCAATTTACAAAGCTTTGTCATGCCTATAACTAGGATCCAATTTACAATGCTTTGTCGTGCCTGTAACTTGGATTCATTTTACAAAGCTTTGTCCTACCTATGACAAGGATTTATTTTACAATGCTTTATGCTGCCTGTGACTAGGATCCGGTTTACAATGCATTGTCCTGCCTATGACTAAGACCCAATTTACAGTACTTTGTCCTGCATATGATTAGGATCCAATCTGCAACGCCTTGTTCTGCCTATGATTGGGAAATAGTTTATAATGCTTTGTCCTGCTATTTATTAGGATGCATGTCATATATGTTCAATACATGTACAGAAATGAAAATCAGAGTGATCAAACGTTATGCATACAGCAGGAGACAAAAACACGTTTAATTCGTGAAGAATTGGAGACAAGACGCGTAGTGCTGGATGCGGTGGGTCCAGGATGTCCGGACCCCTCGAGCTATAAGAAAAACGTACACACGCGCAAACTTAGTCACTTTTCACTTGAAATTTGACCATCGTTTTACTTTTGCTCATGTTTATTGGGTATTATGCACACCTTGAGTAAATAAACACATAGACGTGTGCTTTGGTGCCCTTTCGAGGAAAATCAAGACCTTACCGAAATTTTAGAAACCACCGCCCACCCCCAACACTTGATCTGATCCTGCCCTGACGTGAGTACACCACGAAAACAAATCCTGATGAAGATTAAACTTGTGACACCATGCTCAACAAGAAGAATAGTAAAAAGTTAACAATATAGTCATGGATCTAGTGCATTTTTATCTCACGCCATATTAACTGTTTGTGGTAAGCGTTTCTTGAGTAATATTCGACTCAAAATTATTTAAAAAGGCGCAAAATTGAAACATTTAAGCAATGTTAAGCCATCAATAAGTAGACATCAGTGTTCAAATATATTCATTAAATTGCCAGCTTCATTGTCAGACAAAAAGAGATTAGAATCAACGATATTAAGGTCTTTGTCCGAATAAGCATTCGTTGTAGAATGCAGATATTTCATTTATGTAAAGACACATTTAGTTGCCATCTAATATTTATGTTAGAGAAGGTGTTATGTAATTGAGAAGGAACAACTATGAAAAAGATACAAACTGTTCAATGTTTGTTTTTAAAAAAAATATATAGAAAGAAGAAAAAAGGCAAATAAATCAACAAATAAGACGTGAGGGAAACTAGATACTGGAACTATTTCATGCAAATTCACCATGCAGAGAGAGAGAGAGAGAGAGAGAGAGAGAGAGAGAGAGAGAGAGAGAGAGAGAGAGAGAGAGATGCAATAACTAGCAAGAGATGAAGAAAACAAAACAATCTTAAAGTGAACAATTGACTGAAAAAATTACAAAATTGAAGTCACAAGATGGAGAATATTTTAGTGGAGAAAATTTAGATCGTCTAAAGTAATTATATCAACACCATGCATTCATATGAAACAATGTTTATGACATATTAAGACCAGTGGTGAAAAATCTAGTAAATTATTACACAAAGTAAATCTCAAGATGGAGCGTTATGGGACAGAAGCGTAACTAAGAATTTGTTAATACGTGTATATTTTATTATTGGCTTATATCTATTCATTTCTTGCAACTGTTATTCGGTTTTGGAGGTGGGTTTACCTTGAGATTTGTTCTGTAATTATTGTAGATTGCTGCGAGGACGATGCTCATGAAGATGTACAGGCAGATGATGATGTATATCACAAAGAAGATGGCGAACCAATTACTCTCGTCATAGGCTGGCAACCTGAAAAGGAAATAACAAACATGTAAATTTAAGATTTCCAGACGAATGCATATCTAATTCAACAGATCTGAAATTATAATCAATATTTAAACTGTTCCTTCATCTGAAATTAATAACCGTTCGATATCAATTGATCAGGTTCAGAGAATATATTCCAACATTACAGTAGTATGAATTAATGGCAAATGCAGTCAAAAGGTAACCAAAACTTAGTACGCTAGTGAAAATTAGAGTTCTCTTTTCCGCATTTATCCTAAGTATTAAAGTTCTGACATTCGTTTATGAAAACGTATTAAAGCATTGGCCTAGTTTATGATCATGAAGGATGATTAAGAGTTAGGATATCACCAGTCTATGTTTTCACATTTCGTCTTCTTCTTTGTCTTCTTTCATTAATATTTGCTTTTTTTATTTCATACAATCTTAGTTTGGAAGAGGAAACTGCTGTCATTCTGGTTTAGTATTTATTGACGGGAGTAATATTATGAACAAATGTTGTTTATATTTAATTGTGTGCTTAACTTTTGACCCTGATTGTAAGTTGTAAATAATGTAAACAACGTCTTTACATAGTGAACATTTGTCCGTGATTGTAAGTTGTAAATAACATCTTGAAACAGCATTTGAGTTTAGAACATTCTGGGTTCAGACTCGTTTACAGTTTAGACGGTAAGTTTCCATTGGAAAGATTCACATCTAGGTCAAGTGAAAATGTTCTTAAATAGGGACTTGATAAACAAATAATTCATTCCTATTTTAAGATCAGTATGTGAGAATACTGTACAGTTGTGTTGTTATTCGCGAGTAAGTATTTATCTAAAAACATTCATTTGAATTACTAAAGTAATCATTCACTGTTGGATTTTTATATACTAATTGTGATTATTGTGAACTCATTCGAAGTCAGTCTGGACTACGTCATTGTGTTATACCAGACATTCAAGACTATTCGAATTCATTCAGAACATTCTATGTTTGAGGACTTGTGATAAGACATTTTAGGATTTAATTCACAAAATCTGTGTCTCTTGAATTTTTAACTTTGCATTCGAGAGAAATTAATTTCATGTTTATTTTGCTTAAATTATTTGTTAACTTCATTCTGTTAAATATTGAAACAAAAATAATTTATACCATCATACACCAGATGTCAGATGTATACTATCCACGAAATCGAAAAAAACACGTATTTAAAAAAATGGCAAATGTTGTAGTGTGTACTTGGCTGTTGTACATTCCTGTATAACTGTGCTAGTATAAATTTATAATCGCATATAGCTGGAACACATCATGCTTTTCTGTCCGAATGCCGACTAGGTCACGCGATTGGCTACATACCAGGGAAAATATAATGCAAATTCCGTTTGTTATTAAAATTGCCATGTGGAGCTTTCTTGTTGTCTGTTCTTACAGTAAATTGCTCATCAAAACCGAACTTACTTTTCCTATTAATCATTAAGACTAGTGTTATGAAAGTTGTACTCATGGAATAGGTTTTATTACGTATATGTAATTTAATTACTTGTGTGTTAGTTTTAAATTCTTTTTTATTTTATTTTTGTTTCATTACATTTTATTGTAATGATATTTTTCACGGGATTTGACTTTTTTCGAAAAGTCAGTCCTTTGTTTTGAACTGATTAGAACGCAAAAGTGTTGCTTTATTGCTATTTTTAGCTCACCTTGGTTGAGAGATTTGTAAACACTAAGTGAAAATGATTGGTTATTACCAAGGTCATGTTTGGCCCCCATGTTAGCTATGTTGTAAACAGCCTTTTTTATTATTCATTGCCAGCGTGAGAATCTGATTTTTAGATAGGGCTATTCTAGGTTACGTGCTAAATGGCATTTTTTTTTTTACCGCGCTGTTCAAATTAGTGATCACGTAGCCCGGTCACGTGAGCCATCATGTGATCTAAAATCGTGGGTTAAAACAGACATTTTCTAGTGGATTTGTTCAGTTGTAAATAATACCTTCAGGTTGAAAGGTATTCCTGTTGTTGCCACTTGAATTGAGTTTTTTATTTAAAATAATTTATTTCCTGGAGACTTTACGTGTGTTCACAGAAATTCTTGGACAAAGACATTTACTAAAAATTATTTGGAATTCTAGAGCCGGAATTATATTCTTGGTGACTCAACAAGGAACTGTTGACACATCAGCACAAAACTGGTTATAGAGGACGTCATCGCCTTCCATCTTGGAACTTCATCGAGATTCGAACTTGGATTCGACTAAAACTTTTTAGTGATAGGACTTATATTTTTAAATTCTAGGATTAATTTTGGATTAGACTGACAAACCGTGAGTCCTTTTTCATATTTTTACATTGTTTTCTAGGAAAATAAATTATTTTGTTAAATTTACAAAGCTGGTTGGCTTCACTCTTTTCTTTGTTACTTTGTACGAGACTAGCCACGTAACAGTTTGTACTGTCTATGCTTTGTCTTTGTACAACTCCTCAGCTGAAGCGTTTCTGTGAACAAGATTTCCACAAGCTTGATTTCTTTCACGTTTGTATCCCAGTCAAGTTATCGTCACATCGGTTGGAACAGACCAAGTATTTATGGGGATCAAGATTGTCCTATCGTTTAATGTGAAGAAAATCGGATCAGACAAGGTCACATTTATCTGAAATGAAAAAAGCAGTTCGGTGCCCATCGAGCAGATTATTCGGCGAAATGATTATTACTACGAAATACGACATTCCGCAGAAGGATATATACACAAATATATACCCTCACATGAACCCAAGTATTCAAACGAGTCACATTGACCCATTTACACATGATATGCTATTGAGAACTAGGAACCTAAAAATATAAACGTCTAATGATTTGTGAGCCTCTTAACACAAAATTCGATGGCCTAACAACAAAGTGTTATTTTTTAATTATAGTTACAATAAGATAAAGGGACCAAAATTACAATTTAAAATGGAACCTTATCAAGATTGTAAAACTGAATGTATAGATCTGACGCACACTGGTAGTAGAATAAGGGGCGAGAAGAAAATCTAATAACGCCATAGCTCTCTTTTACAGCGAACATTCTTTTCAAAGACACAAAAAAGGTTGCTTAGAAGAATAAGATGTCTAAAAATCTATTAAGTCTGTATATCAATGACAGAATTTATTATACTGTACATGGAAAACCAGACCACACAAGTATGGTTCGTCTTTTCAAAGGAAGATCTGAGAACTCAGACGAGCATAGGCCTACTCATTACCAAACCAAGAGAAAGTATATTTCAAAATGCCAACCTCTGAGTAAGTAGCTCTCCAACATTCTCCAATATTCAACGTGAATATTTTAGCTAGTTTAAAAATTCAAAACCAAAATTCATGAAGAATAAACTATGCTTTAATACAGTATGCTTTTATTGTTCCAACAGCAAATACGCCACGCAATTAGCTACATATGAGGGAAGAAATAATACTAAATCCGTCTGCTACTGAGACCACCTCGGCTAGTTTCCTTATTTTGGTCCTTGCAGTTCGACTGCTCATCAGTATCCAATTTATTGCGCATGCTCATCATTAATACTATTGCCATGAGAGTTGTAGTCGTCCAATTAGTCCGAACTGTCTGTTAGACTTTTGCATAGATCCCCAGCTGAAACTGTTCATTGGCATATTTTCTGTAAAACCGATTCCAAAAGCATGTGATTGCATGAAGACTCCATTTTTATTTATTTCGTTTTTTATCTGGACCATCTTATCATCACATTAATTGGAGTATACTCTCTTTTTCCCTCACTAATGAAAATCAGTTTCGATAGTAGATCCCATATTTGTTCCGACTAATATTTACGCACTTGTTGTACAGAACAATAGTAGAATCTGACGCTTTCTGCCATGTTTTGAATTACTATACAAAACTGACACACTCTGAGTATCAGATTGTCTAGAAGACTTACATGACGTCGGGGTGGTTAGCTGTTGTTACCAAAACGTACAAGTCCCAGATACTGTCCAAGTAGGTCTTGAAATATGGCTGGCCATCGGCATACTTTAGGTTCCTAGAAAGAATATAGGTTTTATTTTGCAAATTGATTTCATTATCAGTTTATTTCTTTTAAACACCTATCGATAGGATGACGACCTTCTTTGAAGCAATAATATTTAAATAATGTTTTCACGAATGGCTATTCTTAATTAGCCGTTAATCAAATACAATTTCCACAGAAATCTTCTTTGAAGACGCACTTGAAAGTGTCACGTGAGGACTCATAAAGCAAGGAAATACATTTGGAATCATAATGATTATTTTCCATAGCTAGTTCTGCTCACATGAAAATATAATGTTTGTTTCACCCACCTTCTGCCGAATAGTTTTAAAGCCAGCAAACCAAAGAGAAGGACGCTCATAAAGAACAGGATGAGGATGTTGGCAATCTCTGGAACTGTCCTGCGAATGTTCCTGAAGGCCCGCCGGATCTGAAACGTTTAAATAAACTTAAATTAAATTAAATTTACATCTGTTGAGTGTACGAAAATTTTTTCACAAATTTTAAATATTCATAATATCCCAGATGCCGTACGAGGTCATCATGGAGGTGGAATACACAATTTAATCCGAAGCAAACCACTGAATTTGAATAGATGACCGATTATCTTTGCACTTGCCAGATATGGGTATCGAACCTGGGACACAATATGTGCAAACTGTGGCCTGATCTGAAATCATTATGAAATTCAAGACAATACTACTGCATTTACAATAAACTTGTTTCTTAATTGTTCTACATGCCAGTTTTGTACTGTATTTCATAATCTGCAAGATGCAGCCTTGAAGAACAGTGTATATTTAATCTGTATATTTAAGTCAGCGATGCAAGAAGAGAGCTTGTTCAGCGATTGTGTACAGAATATGCATATCTGACTCATTCATAACGCCTGAAGAGTGAACCTCGATTAGAGTGCAAAACCTGCCATATAACCATTATTATTCTGACTTACTGTTAAACGCTGATACATGCACACATGTATTTAAAATATCAAACCCATTACCAAAATATATAAATGCATAGTGATACATGGCACTGAAGTATTGAAACGAATACACTCCGATGCTTCAACATTTTTTGGAGTATCTCTCACCTGCTTTCCTTCAGAAAAATTGATGATCAATAACGATCGCAGAGGCCTGGACCATCTGACGGGGTGGGTGTCAGGTGCGACATTTGTCCATATTATGTAGCACACAATATCCAATATAGTCAACTGAAATTATAACAGCTTACGAATTAACAACCACATTTAATATACTTAGGTGACAAAAAAATACATTCAAACCTCACATTTCCTACCAGACCGAAGACTGCGCAAAAATGGACTGAACTAATGCTGTTTTCTTTGCATAGGTGTGTTAAATTAAAATATTAATGAAAATAGCCAAAATTTTTTAAAAAAGCCTCACGTTTCGGGAATGCCTTAGAAGACGGGTTTTATTAATAAACTGAAAATCTCTCGCTAAAGTGTAAAGAATTATTGTTATAAAATGTAATGGAATTTAACATATTATTTGGATTTACTACTTGATTTTAGTTTTATGTGAAACATCTTTTGTAATTATTTTCTAGTTTACGAGAAAAGAGCATACACTGAATAGCATTGGCATCATTATCAAACAAGAAATTTTGAAGAAGCCTTTAATCAAAGATATCAAGAACGTTTTTTTTAAACATGCTTTAAGCATATAATCTGGGCCATTTAAGTCGCGTGAAAATGTAGAATTGGGAGCTTAAGTTTATACTCTTGCGGAACACCGGTAAATACGTATAGGTTAGATAATCCAACCTTTTCTGTCTCGTCCATATCTTATAATTTTAATCAATACTGAATGTAAAAAAAAAATCACCTCAGTTACTTGAGTGTCGAACTCGTATGCCATGAGTCGCAGGTTCAATACCCGCCCAGGACATCTAGGGTCGGCTACCTCGGTCATTCGCAAGTTCTAGGCCAAGCCAAATGATCATATGCATACCAATAGCTACCACCCCGGTTACTTACAAAACAAGGATTGACCGAGAATTGCAATGTGCATAGAACTATTTTTTCATTCGTAACTTCTCGGTCAATCTGACACGTTTGGACCACCAGGGTTATTTCTGCAAGATGAAAATATGCCTCCAATGTAGGCCAACGTTGTAATTTGCAGACAAATCATAAATTTTATTCATCTGAAATTTCTCTGCAAATAAAAAAATCGCAATCTATATTCTGAGTACCTCGATTGTTTATGCGATTGGATTGACACTTCATCTAGTAATAGAATGCAATATGTATGACCAAATGAAAAAATAATAGTACTAACTGCGATGATTCCAATGACCATGATATTTTTGGTATCCCGCCAAAAGATGTTCGGTAGACTGAAGTATGCGCTGTGACACACCCGGGCGGTGAAGAAAGCCAAACACATGATTTCCATTATCATAGTTCCCTAAAACAAATAAAGTTGTTTCTTGTGCTCGTTAGGTGTAAGCTTCAACAAATGAAATTTATTTACGCCCGTTATACTGTGGTTCTTGTTAGTGATAAGCTGCACCAAAAACTGGTAATATTATGAATATGTGATGACCATGGAAGAGCAATACAATATTATTGCCTTTATATAGCATAGTAAATTATATTTTTAATTTATGAAACACAACTTAATTGAAATAGATAAATAGTCATTGTCTCTTGCATGTAAATTAAATGCATTTCATTACTGAAACCTCTGAAATTATTTAATGTGTGTGTGTGTGTGTGAGAGAGAGAGAGAGAGAGAGAGAGAGAGAGAGAGAGAGAGAGAGAAGGGTGGGGGGATGAAACGAGTTCTTGGTAAATTTGCTATTCTGTAATACAGAGGGTAATGGCCAAGATCTATGCGCCCTACTTTGATTTCGTATGCTGCTTGATAAGTACCCAATAAGGCAACTCCCATCCAGGTTTGGTCGGTTTCTCGAACAGAGCTAATGATAGATTCAGCAAAATGAACAAATAAAGACCCCATCGAAAATACCACTTGTGAAAAAGAATGTATGATCTGAAACAAAGCAACGGAAAAAGGTGTTAATAGCTCATGGCGATTAACTGCGAATAAGCAATGCCTGGCCTTAATCATGATATCACAATACTAACTTATTTGAGTCCCTAACGTCACTTCGCCAGCGAATGAGTATACTGGTTTGAAATACCACCTAACAGACACTAAATGTGTGTTGTGATGCGTAATAATTACATGACATAACGTTTAAACATTAAGCTATACAAATCTGCAAGTAACACACTTCGCTGGATCCTTGTTTGCAAAATATGGTAATGTTGCGAAATGTTTAGGGCGCAAAAATTTTGACTTTTCAAGAGGCAATAGCCTGTGACATCACCAGTCGTCGGAGTGACGTTAGAGACTGAACACTAACAAATGACCGACAGTCGTTCCCACGGCTTAAAAATGCTATATACAGTAAGAAAATAAATATGTTACTGACTTTTGAATTGTACTAGAACACTTTACCTAGCATACATGATGATTTAGAAGAGTGGAAATGTTAGTACCAATACAAGCGGGGAAATGCACGTGGTAAGAAAAGAGTGGAACGTTTGTTCTAACAAGAGTGGAAATGCAAGTGCTAACAAAAGATTGGACATGCTAATATTAATAAATGAGTGGAATGCTAGTACTTACAAGAGTGGAAATGTTAGTACTAAGAAAAGAGTGGAAATGTTAATATTAATAAAAGAGTGGAAATGTTAATATTAATAAAAGAGTAGAAATGCTAGTACTTAGAAATAAAAGTGGAAATTCGAATAGTAATAAATGAGTGGAGATGTTATTACTAATAAAACCGTGGAAATGTTAGTACTAATAAAAGAATGCAATGCTAGTACTAACAAAAGAGGTTTTAAAATTTAATCCTTTAACATAATAAAATCAGAAAGTTATGAAAATGCATTGAAAGTCGTTTCACCTTTTTCCATATGTATCCAATAACACATTTATAAGTTTGGATTCGCTTGAGACAACATGGTCTTTTATTACATTTTATCCCTGAAATCTTAGATGCTGTAATAAATGAAATAATACAAATTAGGTGGTGTGACAAATTTGTTGAACATTAAAACATTAGTGAACCAGTTTACAACAGACTTTAAATACCGTAAAAAAAAATCATTATCAGAATGATATTTAACAAAAGATTACTTTGCTAATCGGTGTACTTTTGAATTAATGATGTCGACATACCTGACGTATTTCGGTTCGGTTTTGAATATAAGATTTTGACCCTTGTAGGCATCAGATACGAGAGTAGTGGCTAGAATCAGATCCTGCAATAATAATAATAATAATAATAATGATAATGATAATAAATGTGTGATGTTCATAGAATCCCAACAATGCAAATATGTCGAAAAAAAAAAGACGAATTATACCATAGCCTATATTCTGAATGTAGGGTAGAGAACCAAATCTCCTTTGCCCATAGACATAAGGTGCCTCATCATACGCTAAGGAAAGGAGCCCCTACAAAACAATAAACTAGTTTAACACATAAATTCCTGCTCACTTAATCAATTTTGACTTCTCCTTTTGATTTATTTGGTGATTTTTCTGAAGACAAAACCGCACTCAAAACATCATTTTAAAATACTTTTGTAAAAACTATGCCACTTACGCAGCTGGTCATCAAATATGTATGGGCTACGCAGTTTATGATAGTATCGGCGTCTGAGTGTGACATCTAGCTCAGAAAAACCGTAACAATTCTTAGCGTAACTTTTAACACAGTGGTCATCAAATTTTATGACATCTTCTGGTTCAGTGGTCGTCAAATTTTTATTAGGGTAACTTCTGACTCAGAGGTCGTCAAAATAGTTCTTATAGCATGGCCACCTACGCTCCAAACAATAGAGGATCGAAAGTCAGTGTCTGTCCCCAAGTTTAATAACCACGCATATGTCCATGAAAATTCTTTGCACAATGCCCATCTTACTGCCTAAAGATAGACAGAAGAGCAAGTTGGCTACAAGGAGAGACTGCATTTATTTTCAAATATTTTTACTTCTCTCCGCATATCCGAATGATGTGATCCGTTCCTGCGTACACGAGGTTCTGTTATGCTTCATCATACTTTAAGCAGTATATTTTTAGTTGGTTTTTTGTCTTTGTTTTATTTATTTGCATGCACGAGATTTTGTGTCATGCTCATCCTACTTGAGCAGATTTTTGTTTTTAATTTACGTTAACAAGGTTTTCACACTTAAAACAATACGATTTTATTTGGAGCTTTTTATTTTGTCAATTTTGGAGTTGTGTTTTATGATGCTAGCTTGAGGCAGTAAGGTAATACTCAATTACATATGCAAAGTATTTTAGGGGGAAACATGGCTAACCATTCATCTTTGGTTTGTCATTATGGTGGTATCAATTGGCCCATCTCATTCTGTTAAAACATAATGCATGGCCAGTTGTTATATATACGTCCTATCGTCGAACAATTGATAGAATTTAGTTTCCGAAACCCTAAAAATATCTCAGATAAGACCATACTTATAGCATAGTGTCAATTATCATTCTGTATAGATGGCTTCAAAACCGACAAATGAATACAAGCACATACCGTATATATTGGGGTATAAGCACTGGCTTTTACACTACAGTGGGTATGTATAGTTTTCTCATAAAACTTATACATAAATAGCGTGCTTATTTCAGAACTGTATTATATTACCATCCTAAGTCATATTGCCTTTCTCAATGAAGCAGTCATGTAGACAGTTACAGCAGTTACAGTTCGCACAGCGTCTGGCAAACTAATCTCATAGGTGTGTTCGGTACTAATAGCGATAAACACGTGCTTAATATCGTATCCAGGCATTTTTAAAGTAAAGTTATTATGGTAACAAACCTTATATATTTAAATTACATACACTAACAAAAAACAATTTTGTTTTGCAAAATATACTACAATACTAAAAGTCCAAGTCCGCTGAGGAACAATCTTTAAGTTCAGTAACATTTTCGGAGTTTTAAAAAAATTGGATGAAAAAACACTAATGTATACCTGTACTGCAACAGGTTGTATATCGGGGCCATATGCTAGCCAATGTACGTTAGATGGAGAAGAAGAAATAGATGTGTTGGAGTCGTGGAAATGCTTTCGAAACATAGATTTGAAAGTAGCAACAGATTTGCACGTCTGTGTTCAAGATTATCCCTTGGTACCAGAAAGCTACTTCCCTGTAAGGATAAATTTATCTCTATCGCAAAGAAACTGATAGGCGATAAAAAGGAAACAAAATCTACAGTATCTAATGTATTTTGTGCGTTAAACAAATTAAAGGAAGATATGTTATTCACTATGGCAATTTGAAGCTGTATCTGTAGTTAGAGGGAAAAAATTAAAACAGGTACATATAAAAGTTTTATTCGAACAAGAGCCGTGGTTATAATTATACAATGAGGTTGATGCATTATTGAAATAAAGGCAAATAATGGCTTTAATAAATAAATATTTCAGTTAATGAATAATCCTTTTAACGGAAACAAATGGAAAGATAAGACGAGAACCAATGGAAAATGTGTACGTACTGATGAAAATATTTTAAACTTCTTAAGGATAATTAATTTGAAAGAAGAATAATAATAGATAAAGATACAGAATTAGTTAGTTTTTAGAAAAAGAAAATATAATTGGCCAAACAGCAGAATTACAATTAGTTAAACTAATTTATTGTGGGTTTTATAGTGTCAGAAATAAGTTGCTGATGTTATGACTTTTACTACGGTAAGTTCAAGAACCAAAATAGTGACTAAATGAAGTTATTGATAACCGATAGATATTTTCTATGCATGAGTGTTGAAATATACAACTTTTACAATAATATTGAACAAAATACGTACCATTAGCTATCAAAAAAGAAAATGGATTGTTTGATGATGAGTTGAATGGCGTACCTGTGCAATAGTATTGTCACCGTAGAAGTAAAATGTATGCTTTTATAACTGACATGGTAGAAAAAATATGCAAGGGTAAATATGTTGTTAAAGAATCTCATGTTTGATGCGTACAAATTTTTTTATCAGACTACAAAACATCAATATAAAAACTATGTATGTGTTTAATTCCGAGTGGGCACAAAGAACGAATTTGATACAACGTAGGAATATGTTCTTCTAAATTTGCGTCATAGTCAAAACAGCTGCTGCCTTCTGTGATAGTCTACCTTTATGTTGCAAATGATTGTCAATTTTATCCTCAGAAATATTAATAGTCAAAATGAAAGTTCCTCTACTTAAACATGCTCCGTAAAATACATTTTGAAATAATTCTATAAAAGATATTTTTGTTTCATTGGATGAGTGTGAAATTTCTATGATTTAGATTTTGAAATGTTTCATCTGAGTGTCGTCATTGCTGCAGCTGGGAACTAGAATAACCGGAGCACGGTTCAAAAGTTTTTGTTCTTCAGTTTCTTAGACCTGATTGTTTAAGGTCCCGAATTCAGTACTTTGTGGGAATTAGAAAACACATTGAAAGTCAAATGATGTAGCCGTAGTTACATTCCCTAATTATCAGTCCATTGCTGCATTGTAAGAATATCTGGTTCATGGTACAACCCATCCGGTTTCATTAAAGTAACCAAGTAGGCGCTGATAAATAATCAGCTGTACAGTTTTCTCGGAACGTGGGGAGATTTATAACCGTGCCTTGAACTTTGACAGGGCTCCCTGAGTCTTTCTTACTTTGTCTGAATTTTCAAACTTTAAAGTTTTCAGCGGCAAAGTACTTGATGTCTCTGTCTTACCCTTAGTGTCACTTTGCACACCAGCTTCATCTAAGGACTCATTGTCAAACATTCTGTCCAAAATATTGTTCTCAACTTCAACAAACTCTTACTTCTCGGCGGTAGATACCATGAAATGCTCAGAAACTCGGCATTGCTACTTATGGTCCACTCCCCACCCCCCAGCTTCCACAGTGGCAAAAGTAGCCATTTTGACTCAGTATGACTGCATTTCTTAAACTAACAAAATGTCTGTTAACATTTTTGAATAGTTAAATGTATATCAGTTAATCAATCTCGATATTTTGTTAGTGGACTATTACTGAATATTTCAAGTTGTAAAAATAGTTCCAAGCTGGTTGTGCGATACGAAAATTTTAAATAGGTTTGTAAGAAAGAAATGAATTTAATTAGACAATGATATCACGAGACAAATTTTTAACTTATGACGATTCTCATTCTACCTTGTAATCAAACGGATATTTGGTTTTTTGCTTTGTTTTCATTGTAAAATTTCCAACTATTTCATCTACAATAACTGCTGGCACTATATCGTTTTCATTAAAATGTTTACCGTAGACATTTTTATTTAATAAATTATTTCTATAAATCTAATTTTTTACGAAGTGTTATATTTTTGTACTAATTAACAATAAAGATCCTCCATAATACCTAGCAATGAATGCAATCTTTTGTTAAGTTGCTTTCTTTTTACCATCATTAACATTTCCACAGTCGTCAATAAGAAACAAAGTATTGGTTTGCTGATTTACACTGAAAGGTCATTCTGGTCATTATCAAATGTATCGCTAAGATCTATTAAAATTGCATTATTGTCTCTAAGAGCCATTTTCTGCTGCAAGTCTTGCAGTACATGACGGCTGAACAGATTGTACTATGATAATGGCAATTTGAGATCGTCTCATCAGTTTTCGGTCCCCATGACTTTTTCCCACTAATGATTTTTCGCACATGTGTGCATCTGTGATTGTGGCGCACGAAAGTCCAAGTAGAAGATTTGCTTGTCATTGGTTGGGAGCTGCTGTGATGTGAGCTCGCAGATAAATCAATATCTACTGATTTTTACTGAATATAAACTAGCTACATGTTTGGGTCATTAGCGCCGTCTGCAACACCGGTTACTCTTGATATATCCCCGACAGCAAAACCGACTGGTATGCAGATAATGGTTTCTGTAATCATTACTCCAGCAACACAGTGACCAACTGTGATCATGGCGGTGATTCTGCGAATAGCATCCACGACAAAACACACCCGTTTATATTTCGCAAGTGAAACGGTTTTCTTGGAGATTTCTTCTAGAAGCTGTCCATCTTCGATTATTCGATTATTTTCTCCATTCTGTAACTTTGAGGGCCCATAATATTTCTTCTATTAATATTGAAGTATAATTGATTGACAGGCTGACCTTGTTCTAGTGCAAGAAACTGCAAGACACTTTGCATCCTCGTGTAGTTTTGTTGCAGCCTCAGAAACAGATGTATGTTTTGATATATTCAACCGACTCACCAGAGTCTCTGATTGCTTGGCTCAACGAGGCTTCAAAACAATATCCTGAATGTCCACATTGGACATTTGCAGTTTTCCAGTTTGATCTTGAAAAATCATAAGCTTGCACACGTCGACATAAATAACAATTCAGTTTGGTGGCAAACCTGGTTAATTCCCGAACACTGCGTAAATATCAACATATTTGTTGCACTTGTTGTAAGCGTAGTTTCTAAGTGACAATGCAAAATCAGCAAGTGCTTGCGGGGTCGGAGAAGAAAGCTTTACTCCCCGCGAGAGGAAGCAGTACTTCAACAACAAGATGTCCTCGTATTGGTCTATCCATGCTAATTTGTAACGGCAGCGTTAAATGTACACTGGAAGTATTTATTTAAACAATAAACAACTTCACGGTATAAACCCATGCAAGTCAAAATGCAAAATATGTTTAGGCATTATAATGTATGAAATTCAATGTGTTCCAGGTCCTTTGGTTGAATCCCAGTTAACGAAGCCGGTTTCCCACTTGCGGCGTATCAATGACTCAAGTTGATCCAGTATAAAAACATATAGGAAACGACTAACTGACTTTGTCATCATAAGTAAATCAAAACTAGTCAACGGCGAGGCCATAACCGAAGACCATTTGGAGTCGTCCCGGGCCCATGTACGATCACATCTTTTGATATGCATGTGCAACGTGATTATTTTCGACGTCAAGGAAACGTTCTGCAGAGGGTTCCCGGGGATTTGTTTTGCCGTAAAGAAACATAAGACACTCTTAACGGTCAAATAACGCCACACTACTGGTTTGTCCGTCACGCACCCGAGCTGCCACGAAACGCCACAAACACGTGTTTTGGTTGGATAATAAATGGCTGGGTAGTTATCTGCATATATATATATATATATATATATATATATAT
>JAECUM010051139.1:0-13830 GCA_016617855.1 Megalonaias nervosa | reverse complement strand
TTTCTAGATAATTTTATAAAATTTGAATAGGGTTCATATTGAATTTGATATGGAGGCATACTTGTGCCAACCCTTATCAGCATTCTGCTCATTCTGCTTCCAGACCTAAAGGCCAGCGGCTTGTACTCCTTTCTGTGAGGCATACAACTTTTGGCTGGTTACCTTGCCATGTTCCTTACTAGTTATCTATGTCAGGGATCTAGTGGTCCAATGTCTGCTATATGTTATTTTGCTATATTGTTTTGTGGTGTTATATCCCATTTTGTCTTGTATGGACTGGCTAATATTGATCAGATTCTTGGTTTTTAGTTGTCTTTATTTTTTAGAAAGTCTTATACTAACAAAATGAAAACAGAAAAACACGGTAGTGTCCCATCTGTTTGCTGGGCTATGGGATGCCTTTTGGGCTACCATCTTTTATAGTATGTTCTCATCTTCCGAGCATCCTTCCTTCCTCCCTTCAACTTCACATGTTATAGATCTCTTAACTCTGTTGTGAATAGAATTGACAGAAAATATAAAAAAAGTACAAAAAGGAAATAGAAGTAAAATGGAGATTTTCATGTTTGTGCTTGTCTGTGGTTCATTATATTGGCATACTCACTGTTTATTTTTTGTTTCCCTGTTTTCCATTATGTGTAGTGTTGTTTGTGTTGTGCTTTTACTTTTGGAAACTCTGGTGTGACTCGTACCACCTTGCATGAGCATGTTAGCATTAGTGTTACACCATCATTGTAACCTACACTGATAGCACAATCCCTGTACCTATATATTTTTTTATTCTGTGTTTTTTTGTTCCTAAAATGGTTAGAATTACATTAGTTACAGTCTGTTGACCTTTATTAGCTGTTATTCTTTGTTTGTAGTGACACCCTCTCTCATGTAATGGGCAGAGGATCAGGGTCAAGGTGTGGCAAGGTCGGCCCAATTCCCATCACTGTCCCCTAGTGGGATGGCATTCTGTTCCTGCTTCACCCCAGCCCTGCTCCTCCTCCCCACAGCATTGGCGGTCACTAGCTGTATTTAGTAAAGAAGAACTGTTTAATCATCCACATCCCATGCTTATTACTTACATTTATGTATTGCATTCATTATAAAGTTTATTAAATATTTCTATGTTTATCTAATATTTTGTTTGTATAGAGGATTTGTTCTTCATTAAAAGCACCATATTTATTATATATCATGTTTTTAACTTTTCTTCTTTCTTGCTCAGATGTTTTGCTCTCTATTAAAACTTGTTTCTTGGTGTAAAGTATTGACCCTGATGCTTTCCCCAAATTTTCAAATTACTTATCTCAGTGTTTGATGGAAGACCCATCTGTTATGAAATTGAACAATTGTTAGGATGTTTTAGCATTTTAAGTTCATATGCCAAATTTGGTATCTGTGATCCTCCTATGTTCCTATTATTAGTGATTTTAGGCTTAAGACTTCAAATGCAAGCACATACAAAAGCATAGAGAGTGAGCAGGCTTGTCTCACGGATCTTTCTCAACTGTCAGTTTTTGTTCCATTAACTACAACTTTCAAGCTTATGTTCTTGTATAGAATTTTGATCCATTCACAAAAATTGGGTCCTGATCAATATCTTTTTAAACCATTTCCCATAAATCCATGTTCTACCCTATCAAAGAATTTTTCCTGGTCAGCAAGGTTTAGAGCCCCTCTTTCTCTTTAGTGGTTTAAATAATTAATAATCGTTTTTATTGTCACCATATTATTGACTATATTTCTACCCCTTCCACTGCAGATTGATTAATACTTACTACCTTTTCCATACAATTTTTATCCTATTTGTTAAAACGTTACTGAGGATTTTGCAATCTGCTGTGTTCAGGAACGTGATAGGTCTCCATATTGTAGATCCACTCTATCTCCCTTTCTCTTATATATCAATGTCATTGTTCCCTTTTTCATAGCTTTGTCTTGGATCCACGAAAGAATATATTGTTAAAAACAGGTTCTAGTAATTTGGTGACAGTATATTGTTACGTATATGTAATTAAATTGTTTGTTTGTTAGTTTTAAATTTATTTATTTTTATTTTATTTTATTATATGTTATTGTAATGATAACTTTATTCACTGGAATTGACATTTTTCCAGAAAATTCATTTCAGTTCTTTTTAGCCTGATAAACAAGCAGTAGCTTGAAACATTGTATCAACCGGTGACCTAGATTCAGAGCTAGTTTCGAGTTTTGTAGTAAACAACCTTTTTTACTTTTTTATTCAATCTTATAGTAAGATTTGTTCAGTAGAACCAAAGCCGTCCATGGCGTACGTGATAATTGGCTTATAGTCTTTTTGCGCCGTTTGATTAAGTGATCACGTGGCTCAATCACGAGGGTCTGAATTGCGTGTTAGTTAGGCTTAAATCTCAGTTTCATAGTGATTTTTCTCAGTCGTAATTTTATACTTTTGGAGCTCAAAGGTATTTTTGTTGTTACCAGTTTGATTTGAATTTTTCTATTTTTCGGAATTAATAATTTATTTTCCCTGGAAATTACTAGTGATCATTCGAATTCTTTATCAAAGACATTTATTGGAAATTATTCGGATTTCTAAAGCCGGATTATTATTCTTGGAGATTCAACAAGGAACTGTTGACACATCAACACAAGGCAGATTATAGAAGACGTCAACGCCGTCCATCTTGGAACTTCATCAGGATTCGAACTGTGATTCACTTAGGACTTTTTATTGATAGGACTTATATTCAGTAATTCTAGAATTAATTTTGGATTAGATTCATAAACCGTAAGTCCTTTTTTATATTTTTACCTTGTTTTTCTAGGGAAAAAAATTATTTGTCAAATGTTACAAAGCTTGTTGGCTTCACTCTTTACTTTGTTACTTTTGTACGAGCCTAGACGTGACAAAATAAAAGTCAATGGTAATGCCATCAGGTCGTGGCGATTTCACCTTATTTAATTGGAGTATAGCTTGTCTGATTTCTTCCCCTGGATTAAATTTTTTCACATTTTCCCCCTAATTCTTGAGTTTTTTTAATTGATACATGTACAATAATCATCTATTTCCACTTTATTTATGTTTTGAGTAATATATAGTTCTTTATAATGCAAGGATACTTCTTTCATTACAGCTGGTTTTCCCTTGTAAGCGACATTGTTGTTCTGTGACATTGTTGTTCTGTGATATTGTTGTTCCTAAATGCTTCTATATGTCTATCTGGCCCAGCTTTTTTATTCTAATGACAGTTTTGTTTATATGATGCTTTCGGTGGCAATAGTTGTAGACTAATGTGGTAAGACTCTTGTTACAATTTTAATTAAGATTATTTCTATTTGTCAGTTTATAAAGAAGAGAACTATGCCAGGTCCATGTTTTCTTTATATTCAATGACCTAACATATATCTAACCTCAAATGATCTCAAATGCATTTTCTTTGTACAACAAAGTAACTGTAGATCACCCCGTTTCCATGGAAATGCATGATATAAAGAATGGATATGGACATAATTATGGCTACATTCTGTGCAAAGGACACATATTGCATGGGAGACAACTCAAGATCACCACACTTCCCGCGGATAGGGCACATGTGAATAAATTTGATAATTGATACAACACACATATTCCTTTTGGGATAGACATTGAAATAAAAGCTAACCTTCCTTATTTGATCTTCTATAATGAATGAATATAGCATGAACCCAGAGATGCTGCCAGGGCAAAACATTGCAGGAATTGTGCAAAATTTGTATGAATTTGCACACTTAGCGACCATTGATACACAAGAACTGTGGAAATTAGTTGCACATATGAAAATATACTCAGTACAGTATACAAAGTTTATTCAGCTATTCACCCTTAAAGTGTTTGTAGAGACACCAGCCATTAGAGGTATCATAGCACTTGTCACGAGATCTCTTTTTAAATAACTGTTTACACATTTGGGTACTTGAGCTTGGCATGAATGGTTGTTAAAATAAATTTGATAGGCACATTGGGCCTTGGAACAAGCATTATGCAGAAAAGTTGAAAATCGAACCTTGCATCAAAGAAGTTTTACAAATCTGATTTTAAAATAGGTGCTACCTAGAAAACCCAATATGGCTGATTTCAAGCATGGTTCATTTTTAGATGACGATTTCGTTTGGCACATACTGGCTGATGATAGACACGGTGGCAATTTATTTTTGAAGTTATGAAGTATATTAAATTATTGGAGCTGGGAGAAATTTAATGTAGATACCAATGAGTGATTCTGAAACCAAAAATGATGTTAAATATGAGTCACATACAGGATGGACAAAAACAGAGTGCATGCTGTTCACCCTACCCACCCACCCACCCCCCTTTGCAGTTTGTCTAAATCAGATTTAGTAAAGACAAAACTACAAGCTGAATTATAATACAGACAATTTAATTGGATAGTGCATCTTTCATTTCCTTTCTCAATTTATCCCTGTGGGATCTTGTGGTACAAAACCATATAGCCCTATAAGGGTTAAGATAAAGTAAATAAATTAAGGAAGTAAAGATATTTATTACATCAAAAAATACCTGTCTGAACATGCAGACTATGGTATTGATGGACTTAAAAACCTACTGGTAATGAGCTTTATTGAACATACAGTAAATCTGGCACAGTTGTCTGTAAAGCACTGATTCAAGAAAGTGAAACTTTGGCAGATCTTATGTTAGTGAAAAATCTTATTTTGGAACAGAAGCATCTAAAAGACAATAATAGGTGAGCTGTAAAAAGTTGTACATGACCATACTGGTTCCAACTGGCTGTTTATACACAGATAAGGGACATTAGGTTCATATACAATCAAGTGATTAATGTGTATAAAACTAGAGGTGGCATCTTTTAAAAGTTTTGATTTCAATAGGGCTCTAACAGAGTGGAGCAGAAAGAAAGAGAGATGCATATTGAAGTGTTACGTAAATATTGAAAGCAGCAGGGAGGGTGAACAGACCATTTTTTAGGATGGTTATTTCGCAAAATTAAAGCTTCCTACGAAAATGAAAATACAAGCATCAATAACCCTAAGCCGGAACCTCTAACCGGGTTATTTACCGACCCTGGACACTCACTGTTTTGGTCGGAATTTAAAGAAGGTACAGAACAGTTATTTAAACCGGTTACAAAGGCTACCGAAGGCCTTCTTCCCATGTTGGAGCGAACCGCTAAAGCAACTGGAAAAATAGCAAAACGAACTAAACAAACAGAAAATATTTTAAGATAACTTACAGGTAAAATAGCTGCTGCTCAACCAATGTAAGAAATACTTGAAGGTATTGACCAAGCTCGTGCTGAAATAGATGATATAATGGATCTTACACCAGAACCAGAACAAGCAAGAGTCAAAACTGAAGTGAATGATACATTTACCGAAAAGAATATTTCCTTCATAAAAAAAAATCTAGACAGCGAGGAAAATTATCTATGTTTGCCGCGCATAGTTTTGATAACAGATAAAAAGTTTTAAAACCCGAGTACACTGATTATGTTGTAAGTCGTGATAACTGGTGCAAATGGATATTTCGCATACACTACGGAGTTGATCAGGCCCGAAATAGTGATACAAGATATACTGCATGTATCAATGGAATAGATAAATATTTTGCACAGATACAACAACCACAACAATTACAACAACAACAACAAAAACAACAACAATCACAAAAACAACAACAGAAACAACCAGTCAGACAACAAGTGAGAAAGAAAAAGAATGGCAGGATGCAAGTTCTGCCCCCCCCCCCCCCCCCCCCCCCCCCCTGGAAGTGGTATTGCTGCTCCTGGTACAGGAACCTGGGGAAGTGGTCTTAATTGCTTCATGCCCCCAATAACATCCTTGCCGATGTTGAACGACTAGAAATTCTTATGTACGAAGACGAGCCGGTAATAATTCCCCAAAAATCATTAATGAAGCAGCTGCTCTTTGTCAGAGATTATTCGCAGGCGGTATCATGGACATTAATGTTTATCGGTCCCTCATTGATGAAATCGTTGATGATTACCGCAGTGACTGATGCAATTAGATCAGCGACAAGAAAATAAAAATATGATCATTCATAATTCTCAGTGTAGACCTGTAATGGTCACGGTGATAAATTCACAATTACCAACATATCAAGTGATCTACGGAGATGGACTCGGCGATGTTGTTCAGGGTCTATTCAGAAGGATAACCCTAAAAGCAATACCGATTGCAAAACAATTGTCAATAAAAGCTATTGGCGTTGTTCGTGGTAAAGGTATTGGTGTTGTTGGTGATATTGCTAGTAAAGTATTATCAGTAATCAGGGATAGACTAGCACAATTAATACGCAGATAGCCAGCGGTCCGACTTCAGCCAATAAAATTACCTAGCACCGAAGTTATGCCTGCAAATGTTAGTAAAATAATAAATCAAGCTGCAAATAAAAAACTAACAGAGTTGACTGGTGTACCCCTATTAGGAAAAGAAAAAAAAATATAACTGCTAGTCTAATAGCAGGAAGTGGTTTTCGTGTTAGACGATAACAAGTATAATAAAATGTTTAAGTGTGTATATGATCCCGCATTCGACATGGATGCGCCAGTCTTCAATGATGAATCGGTACGTGTTTATCAATATTATTTGTATGATGCACGAGAGGTAAATCAGCGTGGGCGAATTGAGCTGCAAGTTCAGGATACAAGCAGATATTTCTTACCCAATGAAGCATTTATTGAAGTAGAAGGTGAAATTCTGAAAAAAGATGATACTGAATATAGAGCTGATGTTAGAGTTGGTTTTGTTAATAATGGCATCATGGCGTTGTTCAACAGCGCCACGTATAGCATCGACGGAAGAAACATTGAATCATGCCTGGAAAATGTTGACGTTGCCACGACGATATTGGGTCTATATTCCGATGATTATTCAAGATCAGCTGGTCCGTCAATGATCTTTGTAAAGGATACTTCTGACCACCCTGACAACCGACAGTATAATATAAGACGACCAAAAAATAAAAAAACGCCGACAACGCTGTCGCCGATGTGTGGCCGGTGGTTCATGGTGCTAATCCAGAATTCAACTTAGGATTCGCAGCACGTCGATAAATGCTGAAAGATGGAAGTAGAAGATTTTCATGTGCAATTCCACCGTCACATATCTTTGGATTTTGCAGGAATCTGAGAAAGGTTATTTTTGGAGCCAAGCATACAGTTGTACTTGTAAGAAAGGCTACCGACCATGATGCAGTCTGGCGCCATATGGTGATGAAGCTAAAGTAATACTGACAAAACTTTCATTGTGGATACCGACAATGATACCATCACTCGCTGAAGAACAACAGTTGCTCTCTTTTATGGACTCAGGTGGTAAATCAACATTATCATGGTTGACGATGACCACAGATAGTGTTCAAAGTAATGTTAAAGGTTTATTCACATGGCAGATAGCGCCACAGCAAGGTATCTCTGCACCACCGCGACATATATTTATTGCTTTCCAAAGTACTGAACGAGTAGACTCGCAAACACACAGTATAATAATATTTGACAAATTTGGTATTACTGAAGTTTCACTGAGAATAAATGGACATCAAGAACCATCCGAAGATATATTATTGAATTTTGACAAGAATCATGTAGCACGTGCATATCATGGTTTTGATGACATTTATGGGACGTGATCAAAATGTTGATTCTGGTTTACAAATATCACAACTAGATTTTACAACGCTGTGTCCGATTTGTTACTTTTCGCTGGAACACCTGGATTTATTTAGACAATCTGTCGTTGATATACACTTTCGAGCTCGTGTGGCAAGAGGAGCTATTACTAATTACAGAGCATTCGCTGTTACACTCTGAGACACAACAATGCTACTTGAAGGTGTTGGTGGGTGAATGAGAGTTATTCACGCCCCAATGGAAAGCATGTAACTGGATCACTCATAATCAGTAATTAAATCACCCATGATATTACAATGTCATATCATCATGTTAGTGTTACTCTGACTCCCGGTCAGATTAAAAAGCTACAATCAGCATTAAAAAGGAATTCCGGAATAAAAATATTGCTGAAATCAGCACAGATCGCAAGCGATCCGAAGGGTCCAAATAAACTATCCCTGACATAACTTCAGCGCAGGCACTTCAACGACGCCAAACGATCAGCGACTGGCGTTAGACTTGATCTTTCTGCTGGTGCCATTAAAGACATTGCCAATTCTGGTGGTATTTTTCCACTTCTTGCAGCTAAACCAGCGTTGATAGCCGCTGAAGTCCCGGCTGTTGCAAAAGCAGCTGCACTTGGTGCTGTTGGAACTGATGCTGGGATGGCATTAAAGAAAGCAACAGGTCACGGACTAAAGTCTTCCAAAAAAAGGGCGGGGTCTAAGACTACCAGAAACTCCTCATTCGTAGTACGGTCAAGTCGCGAGCGGGCCAGGTCTGAGACTGCCCGGGACACTTCGCTAAACATGCTTCCCATGTCCAATATTGATTTACTTGATGCTGCTAAAAAATTAAACATCAAAAACTTCAGAGGTGTGTTTATGCGTGACCAAATACCAAAACAACCAAACCGTGTTGAAACCGGTATCATTAATCTCTATGGAAGTTCTTGTTCAGGTGCTCACTGGGTTGCATACGCAATCGATCCACGTGGAGTTGTTTATTTTGATTCGTATGGGTTGTCGCCATCAAAAGAATTTTTAAAATATGTCGGCAGACTTCAAAACACTCTCGTCTGGTATTCAACATTACCAACACAGACAATAATTCATCCGCCAATATGTGGCCGTGAAGTACTTGCTGTGCTTGAGGCTGTGTCATCGTCAACGACACCGCCTCATAAAGACGTGCACGAGTATACCACGTCATCCAACGTTTAAAACAGGTCTTAATGAATATACGGTGGTCGATATTTACGGAAGATCTGCTCGGAGTCTTACTCGGTGCAAGCCTCAAAGTGACTTATCCAAATATGCAACCCTTGACGAAGTCAAGGATGAACTCGCTAATATTTTACGTCCCGCAGATGTGGACCAAAATGAGGTTGTTGTTTTCAGGATAAACAATGACGATTAAAGACGAGCAATATCCTCCTCGACAGATATTATTCTGCAGGTTCCAGGTGCGACTGAAGATAACGTGGTGGTGTTTGCTAAAAACAGTAAAATTAAAAACTCGGAGGAATTAGGTCTAACACTCAAAAAAAAATTGCTGGACGCATCAGAAGAATTGGAGATATTCTTTATGGCGATCTCAATATGTACAGAAATTCAATTATCAATGTGAGAGAACCAAAATCAGACGATAATGTGGCAACAAAAAATACGTAGACAGCAACAACGCCACGATCATAACTGAGATCAGTAAATATGTTGCTAAAACTGGAGATGCAGTGACTGGTTCTCTCAATATGGCTAATAATAAAATTATTGGTCTTGGAGAACCAGAATCAAACGATGATGCTGCAACGAAGAAATACGTCGACATTAGCAACATCCGAATGATGGCCTCGTTAATGACAACCAATGATGGAATATGCTAATCATGTAACCGAGTTTGTAATTTCTCCTAGAAACAAAAATAGAACCATTAATGAATTTTTGGGAGTCCAGCAGAAATTGACATTAAACTCTCTGACATCAAAAAGATTACTGATGATGTAGTACACACAGTAGCGTCTGGATCAGCATTATGGGACAACAAAATGAATACATCAAATATCGCTCTGAGGTTACCGGCATATAAAGATTCTCAGTACTCGGCGCTACAACATTTACAATATCTACCGCAATTTCACGGCGTTGTCCAGTTAACGGATCTTCTGAATCTACGTTAATGATATTGGAGCAAAATGTCGAGGGAATATTTGTAGTGGAACCCGAAGAAAAAAAATAAACCCGGTATGTTTTACTAATCGTGTCTTGAATTCTTTGCCAAACTACCACTTACTTAAAGTGTTAGCCATTTATATAATGAACCAATCGAATGACGTTCAACGTTTCAGATACGAGCAAGCGTGTTTATGGCAGATCCAGCTGCAAATATGATTGATGCACATATAGTAAAACATAAAAATACCACAGACGTATCGTTGTTACTGACATAATTGTATAATCTGCATCCGCCGTAGTCGCTTGAACAGCAACTAGAATCGGTTCATTATCAGCCACATACATAATAGCACCAGTAATAGGAATTGGTGTTGCAGTTATAACCGGTGATGCTGGTATTCTTAATTTTATCGCCATAAAATATCTACGTGCTGATAAATTACACGAATATACACAGTTACTGTCAGCGGCAACAAGGGCACATGCCAAATTATCATCACTGATATTATCAGGGCTCAACGATGGAATAATATCAGATCAGGAATTTGAAGAAATGATCAAGGTTTATCATGAATCAACTAGAAATCTAAACTCCGTTGTCTCTGACAAGAACAGTCAAAGGATTAGTGACGCCGCCGTCGCCGACATTTAAAATCAGTACTTAAATAATAATGTCGCAAGAATGGCTTGAACAAATCGTCGCTATTACAAAACCACCAAAAACCACGATGATATCAGCGAACTCAATCAAACATGAATTTGACGTTAGCTTTCATACGGCAGCTAAAGAAACAGCGTTAGCACAATTGCGAGCTGGCCAAATATTAGATCAAAGTAATTATGTGAGTTGCAAGCAAATAATTGATTATAAAAATAAATCTGATGGAACCCCCGATTGGCACGTTGTTGGTATTCCTACGGGCAGTTATCAAATAGAACAGCTCAATAGTGAATTCCAACGCAGGATTAAATCTATCACAGGAAAAGAGTCCAAAATCGCTATTACGGTTCATGAGCCAACGTTATCAGCCGCCACTGAAATATGGACACGAGATTATGCCGTAGATATATATCAATCATCGATCCGAACTGTGTTAGGATGACCAGAAGCACAACCACCAACATCACCACCACCACCGCGCTGTGTCAAGGTCCCTAACACAGCCTCACAAATCGTACACGACTATACCACGTCGTCCAACGTTTTAAACAGGTCTTAGTGAATATACAATGGAAGATATTTAACGAAGATCTGCTCGGAGTCTTACTCAGGGCAAGTCTCAAGGTGACTTATCCAAATACGCAACCGTTAACTAGGTTAAGAATGAATTCGCTGATCTTTTGCGTCTCGCAGATGTGGACCAAAATGAAGTTGTTGTTTTTCAGGATAAACAAGGACGGTTAAAGACGAGCAATATCCCGTTGACAGATATCATTCTATGGGTTCCAGGTGCGACCAAAGATAACTTAGTGGTGTTTGCTAATAACAGTAAATTTAAAAACTCGGAGGAATCAATTCTAACACTCATGGGAGAAATTGCTGGACGTATTAGAAGAACTGTAGATATTCTTTATGGTGATCTCAACATGAGCAGAGATTCAATTATTAATGTGAGAGAACCAAAATCAGACGATAACGTGGCAGCAAAACAATACATTGACAGCAATGACGCAACGACCAGAAATGAGATCAGGAAATACGTTACTGATCGTTTACGATCCACCGTTGATACAATGACTGGTTGTCTCAATATGGCTAATAATAAAATTACTGGTCTTGGAGAACCAGAATCAAATGATGATGCTGCAACGAAAACATACGTCGACAATAGCAACATCCGAATGATGACCTCATTAATGACAATCAGTGATGGAATGACCACATTTAGATTTGAATATGCTAATCATGTAACCGAGTTTAAAACTTTTCGTAGAAACAAAAATAGAACCATTAATGAATTTTTTGGGAGTCCAGCACTAATTGACATTAAACTCTCTGACATCAAAATGATCACCTATGGCGTAGTATATACAGTAGCGTCTGGATCAGCATCACTCAATAAATCCATCAAACATCGCACTGAGGTTACCGGTATGTACAACATTGGTTTGTATATTTAATTTAATTGATTGTTAGTTTTAATTTTTTTTAAATTCCATTACATGCTTTGTAATGTAACATTGTTTATTGGATCTGACATTGTCCAAAAGTTGAGTTCAGTTCTGTTTGACCTGATTAACATTTTTAGTTTTTATTTCATTGACGTAAACAACTAATAATATAAACATTGTATCTAATTGCTGACCTTGTTTCCAAATCAGTGACGGTTTTGGTAAACAACTTTTTTTTATTTTTTTTTTTTATCTTTCTCATAGTAAGAATCAATAAGCTGAGTCAATGTCATACATGGATTACGTGATATTAAGCATGTATCAATTGGTAACAAACTTCTATTTTTTTCCAGAAGAATGAACTTCTGACCCTCATCCGGGTATTTGTTTTGCGTCTTAATGAGTCGTATAACTGATGTTTTTGATAAAGGAATTCAGTTGGGCTTAAAACAATTGACACGTTAAGTTGTATTATGTTGTGACCAGTTTGGGCTGAATTTTATTTTCTTCAAATTATTGAATTGAAGTGATTATTTTCCCTGGAAATACAAAAGTGCTCTGACAAAATTCTTGGATAAAGACATTCGTTGGACTTTATACTGAGTTCAAAACTGGAATAATATATTCTGTGATTCAACAAGAGACTGTTGGCACATCTGCACTTCGTACGATATTACAGACGTTATCGCCTTCAATTTTGGGTCTCATCCGGACTCAAACTCGTCTTCATTCAGGACTTTTATTACTAGGACTTTTATTTTTAATTCTTGGATTATTGTTTGGATTTAATTCGCAAAATCGTAAGATTTTTGTTTCTCATTTTTCACTTTGTATTCTATGGAAATAAATTATTTATTAAATTTTACAAAGCTTGTTGTCTTCACTCTTTTCTGTTACTTATTTCAAGAGCGTAGACTCGTAACAATATCTACCACAATTTCACGGCGTTATCTAGTTAATTTATCTTCTGGATCTATGTTAGTGATATTGGAGCGAAAAGACGAGGAAATATTCGTGGTGGAACCCGAAGAAAAAGGCCTCGGCGTGTTGTACTATTGGTGTCTTGAATTCGTCGCTAAACTTCCACCTACTTAAATTATTAGCAATTTAAATAATGAATAATACAATAAGTAAACCCATTGATGGTGACAAAGTCACTGACAAACAAGGAATTAACATACGTTTCATATACGAGCAAGCGTGTTTATTGCAGACCCAACTGAAAAATATCATTGATACGCATTCAGTAAAACTAAAAAAATATCGCAGACATGTTGCTGTTATTGATATAATTGTATATTCTGCATCCGCGATAGTCGCTGTAACAGCAACTATATTCGGTTCATTATCAACCACATACATAATAACACCAGTAATAGGAATTGGTGTTGCAGTTATAACCGGTGATGCTGATATTCTTAATATCATCGCCAAAAAATATATACATGTGCAGCTGATAATTACACGAATATATAACGTTGCTATCAGTGGCAACAAGCGCACATGCCAAATTATCATCACTGATATCATCAGGGCTCAACGATGGAATAATATCAGATCTGGAATTCGCAGAAATGATTAAGGTTTATCATGAAGTAACTGGAAACCATTCCCTTGATAGTCAAGGATTAGATACGCCGAAGTCTCCGACAAAAACAGGTATTTGAATCTCTGACTTAAATAATAATGTCGCAAGATAAATCACTGCGATTGATAGAACAAAACGTCGCTAATACAACACCACCAGCAACCACGATGATATCAGCGAGCTCAACCAAGCCTGAGTTTGACGTTAGCTTTCCAACGGCAATTCCAGCCAAGGAAATAGCTGTAGCACAATTGCAAGTATATTGCAGCTGGCCAAATATTAGATCAAAATCATTCGGTGGGTTGCAAGCAAATAATTCATTGGCATTTGC
>JAECUM010051138.1:0-23023 GCA_016617855.1 Megalonaias nervosa | reverse complement strand
GAGTTGGCTGGGCCGTCTTCTCAAAAGGTCTCCCGTGCCTGACGGTCGGTGACAGCTGTATGGTCGGTGACTGCTGGACGGTTGAACGGCCGGGAACCGTGCAGTGGTGTAAGGAGGTGAATCCACTTGATCCGATACGAACCCGATGCGCCGTGACATAGAGGCCAGAAGGCCATGCTCAGGCAGTCGGGGAAACTTACGCCCACGAGCATGCCTAAAATTGGGGAACCGTAGATTGTCTTCTTTGACTTATTCTGTTTCCTTCGCTTAAAGCCAGATGGACTATCACTGAACGTGGATTTTATGTATTTAGTAAACATTTGTTCTAAAACTGCACAAGAAGGGAGCAAAACATAGATTTGGAAGCTAAAATTATAGATTATCAAATTAGTATCTTACTCACTAGCTAGTATGGTAGCCCAGACTTCCTCTGACTACGTGTTACAGACGCTGCATATCACAGACGTTGCATACTTAATACAACCAAAGGAAAAGTCATGGTGGACTTCCATGCCCTGAAGTTACATAAAGAAGATTTAAATGACCTTCTGCTTAAACGACACAAGTAGAAAAAACAAAGCATTAATTAGCAATTCAACAAGTTACTAACTTGGTAATAAACATAAATCTCCCGATACTTATGAAAGGATTCAAAAAAGTCAGTTTGCATTCAAAACATAGAGGTTATGCTTTGTACTTATGCATTTCAAGTATATAATTGACCATTCTACTGAAACTACAAAAGAATGGAAAAAAAAAATAATAAAGGGTAAGAGCGAGGTGTATTTACGTCTGGGTTTATGGTATTCTTAGAGATTAGCAATTATATTTTTTATTATTGGAAGTTTGCGTTGGGAATGTATCTACAAGACCGAGTAATTAACCAATTAATACGAGCAGAGATCATACCGTTCAGTATTCTCGATGATTGTATGGTAGCATGTATTAGTTGCGTAACACTGACCGATTGTTTTAACTAAGGAAATTCTCGGAATATTCATAAGGATAAGTTTTTTGTCGTTAAAGATGGGAATACTTCTATAAATTAGACGTTTAAACGTTGCAGGAAATATGGATTTGCTGTATTTAAAACCGTGCTTATGAATGATACTAAGGTAAAGCAAGAAAAACTAAGAATGTATTAAATTAGGATCTCGTGACTATGTGGTCGTCATTTGATTAAAAAAATATTATTCATGTATTAGAGCGTTTAGGAGTCCTCCACTTCACAACAAAAGCTATATAGAGGTCGTTGGCGATAAGGGAAAATGAAACAGCAACATCAAGTACGGCTCAAGCAGTTGGTGTGTGTCTCGCTTGGTCGTTATACACCCTGGAGTGATACAATGCCGTTGAAGAATAGGTTTCCAAAATATCTTCCTGAAGAATTTAATTGCTAATTGTTCGTAGTTTTACTTCATTTTGAACTAAATATCTTTGTTATATTTGTATCTTCTCTTGACTAAAATATGTATAATCTTTCATTGGTTTTCTTTCAGAACTTTCAAATGTTCTTAAAACATTTCAAATCGATGATTTCACATCTTGGGATTTAGTCTATGCGTGCAGATCTAGGTAACATCTCTACATCAGTTCCTCTATATCCCGATCACTACAAATGCTTGCCAATCTCGCATCTATACCTGCGTGGGAACACCACGTTACAGAAATATTTAAGTATGCAAGCATACACGAATAAAATAAAAAAGGCACGTCTCTTAAGAAAGTGAATAAATAATGTGCGTTTGGTACGTATCTCGAATTCAGTGTTGCTAACTCACTAACCTCCGGAACAAACTACAATTCCTGAGAAATTAATCACGAAAAAACTTTATCTTTTTATATGTGGCTGCAAAATCTGATATTACCTTTGTGACAAATGATACTTATTTTATGTTGTATTTGAATCAATGCAATTGTCGATATAATGAACTAAATTCTCTCTCTCTCTCTCTCTCTCTCTCTCTCTCTCTCTCTCTCTCTCTCTCTCTGCAACGCATCTTTGAAATATAGAGAGATTTATTTTGATTGATGTTTCTACCCATAAAACCTTAAAAGGTAATAAAACAGGTAGTAGCAATAGCACCAGAAATACTTCCGGCATTTGGAATTATTTTTGGGAGATTAAGCGTTGCCTGGAAATTCAAGAAAGAAAACGTTGAAGGGTGGAATATGGAAGATAAGTTCGATATAAACATATTTTAAAACTACACTTGTAAAACGTAAATAAGGAAACAAATGAATAATACATGAATAAAAGAAAACAAAGAGAGACATAATATAGAACATAATAATAATGACCAAATTCATGAGACAACTATGTATTCTGAATAAAAAGATACAAATTTTGTTAAAGAATGCCGGCAAATCAGTCATGCAAAATATACGTTAAGGAACAATTTTAAGTATAGACAAGTTGAATTAAACCCCATCGGCTGCTCAATTTCCTAGGCTTCATCTCCACTTTAATGCAGATCTATATGCAGTAGGCCTATCTAACTATAAAACTGGGTTTTATGTAAGTCTATATTGCAAACGATGCGAGAGGGTTAGAGGTATAATACACAAACACACAATTGTACTATTTCAAAACGACTATTCCTGCGTTTTTATAGCAGGGGATGTTAAAATGAAGCTTCAAATGTAGCCTGACAAGGTATTTGGTGCTCGACGCTAAATTTATTCACGCAGTTCAGTGAATCCGCTCAAAACAGATAATGTGTATTTAGACTCCTTGACTGTACGGCCTTGAAATACCTGAGTCACCATGACTGTATACCTTATATATTCACAGATAAGACATGTCGTGACACTTGCTTTATTGGTTGATGACTGTTAGTAACCGGTTGAATAATGTCGTAAAGGGTGCCCGATCGGCCACAGGGCACATATATGCAACCTCCGGATGTAGGTCAAGTTCATTAGATCCCATTCGCGTGTTATTTATAATATGATTATATCAATAAATGAAGGAAACCTGTTCATAACTACCACTTCTATCTAAAATCCGGATCATTATATACTCATTGAAGACATTAAACGAGCTCAAGATCTCAGTTGACAACAAGCGTTTGTTAGAATAAAGGTAAAAGCGTTATTATTATGAAACTAAGAATTCAGCAACGTTTGTAATTGCAGCAAAAAAATAAAAAAAAAAATAAAAATAAAAAAGAAGTTGCAAATCTGAAGAAATTAAAGCAGGATATGACAATATCAGTCGAATTTTCTTTAAGTTTTATTTATGAAATTTAGCTGGTACGACATTTTGCTTATGGTAAACAAATATGCTTTCTTCAAGAAAATATGCAATGGAGAAAAGCAAAGAAAAAAGACAATGGTAAAAAATGAAACACGCAAACAACGTTTAATGAATGAATAATACGAGAAGAAAGGAAAACGAAGCGAGACACAATAGAGAACATGGAATAATGACCTAATTAATGAGACAACTTTGCATTTGTAATAGAAATATACAGGTTTTTGGGCGAAGACTACCGGAAATGAATCATGCAAAAAATACGTAAAGGAACAATTTTAAGTATAGACAGACACTTGCTCAACTTAACCCCATCGTTTGCTCAATTTCCTTAGCATCATCTTCTCTGTGTGAATCGCAATTTAGAGGCTGTAATGCAGATCTGTATGCAGTAGGCCTATCTAAATATTAAACTGGGTTTAATGTAAATCTCTATTGCAAACGATGCGAGAGTGTTAGAGATGTAATACACGAAAACACAACTGTTTGCTTTTTTTGTTTTGTTCAAAAAAAAAACCCATAAAAACTCAGGAACGAGAAGTAATGAGCTTTTACTGCCTTATCCCTTTACCACGGCCAAGACCTACTTCTGGACCTGCTACTGTCGGTAATTTTGTAGAGATCACTAGGGTTGGTATCTCAGGCGTAATAGGTGTGTGGACCGGTTTGGATTGTTTGGCTGGGGAAGGTCTTTTTCTCTTGAGTCGTATTAAAGAATTCTGACACATTTATTTCAGAATCCTTAACTGTGCCAAAGTGTCTAAGAGTACCGTCACCGTTTGACTTTGTCCTCCTTCTCTCCTAGACCATGTTTCTTTTCTGCTTCTTCTTCCTGTCGTTTTCTTCTTGCCTCTTCTTCTCGCTGTTGATGTTGAATAAGAAAATCTTGTTCTGCTTCTTTCTGCTGCTGCAAAAAGTTCTTCACTTCTTCTTTCTGTCTCTGTTTAAAATCCATCATGTACAGTAAGGAGGAGAAAGTGGTGAATGTGCTGGTACCGGAACAAATTCTTGTGAAGAAAAGAGAAAATCCACTAAATCCCAATTAAAATCGTTCTCTACTGGAAGTAGGGCGTTGTTTGTTTTGGTAGTCGCTGCTATGAATTCACTTCTCGTCTCCACGGCCGGTTCACCCCAATTCATCGTCTTCTTAGTTTCCGTCATGTTCTAACTCTGTCGCATTGATTCAATACGCACAGACGCAACCGTACCTATATAGGGAATATGTCGTCACAGGCACCTCTCTTCGGATTGGAAGACAGACTCCTCCCTCTGGCTGAATTTCGTAACGTGTGTAAGGATTGGTGAAAGAACTCAATCCGTTTCGATCCGCTCTTCCACTATAAATAACCGCAGTTCACTTCATTCCCTTCACCTGTTCTCGTCACAAGATGTGGACTAACGTAAAATCATCTACCCTATATCGTCGATGCTGTTCAACCCGGATTATCCCATGTATGTCAAATCATCATGGGCTGTCACCCAGATGACTGAGACAGCCCTTTGGAAACGAAGGATCTATGTGGAGAGGCAAAACTGTTTGAAGAGTGTCTTAATCTACGGCCCAGAGGTCAGACGGAGTTTTGAGGAAGGGAAAAAGATCCGTGCGATGCCCTCTATGTTAATTGAATAGTGTTAACAAACAAAACCAAAGGCCCTTATCAGGGTCACTCCATTGCCTTGAAAAGATATATATTATCTCTTGCCTAAGAAAATTTTAGTCGATTTTTGTTGTGATAGATTTATGTTTATAAATCTATATTTGTGTATTTGTTTTTCTTGTCTAAGTCTCTATGCATATTTATATGTCTATGTCTCTAATGTATTTGTCCCTAAAATAGTGCGTACTCGTCAACTCCTTGCCACACTGTTCCGCCATATTGAGGTCAGCCACGTGCAACATTGTTGCCAGTGTCCAGTACCATGACGTCACCCCTCTCCCATTCCCCGTGTCGCTAGGCCCAATATTTTGTACCGCTATACAGACCCAATATTCCCTATGTTAAATTGCTCTTGTCACCAAAGTTCAAATTTCATTGTGTATCCAAGTGACATTCCATGTTAAATTTCTGTGTGCTCCTAAGAGACATTTCCGTGTAACCTACGGTACAATGTTCATTCTCGCTATATCATATGTTTCAACCTTTACCACATTTTCCTATCAGATTTCGTCTAGTACTTTTCCCTCTTACAAATAAATTGATTGGCACGTTTTAAGGTTGCCCTTTTATTAAATTTTGCGGCACTGATAAACTTAAAATAGTCAATGTTTTTTTCATAAAGGCTTATATTCTTAAAATGAAATAGTATGCAAACATAGCGTTTTTCCTTTCTTCTCCCATTATCTTTTTTCTTTGCTTTTTTCCATTGCATATTTTCTTGAAGAAAGCATGCTTGCATACAATATGCAAAGTGTCGTACCAACTAAATTTTATAAATAAAACTTAAAGAAAATTCGACTGATGTTGTCATATCCTGCTTTAATTTCTTCAAATTTGCAGATATTTTATTTTGCTGCAATTACAAAAGTTACAGGAATCTTAGTTTGATGATAAGAACAATTTTACCTGTATTCTAACAAACACCCATGTCAACTGAGATTTTGAACTAGCTTTTAGGTTTTAAATGTGTATATAATTATCCGGATATTAGCTAAAAGTGGTAGTTATGAACATGTTGCCGTCAGTTATTGATAATCATAATACAAATAACACACGAATGGGATCAAACGCACTTGACCTACATCCGCAGGTCACATATATGTGCCTGTGGCTGATCGGCACCTTTATTACATTTTTCAACCGGTTACTAACATTGATCAACCAACAAAACAGGTGTCACGACCTGTCTTATGTGTGAACATATAAGGTATACCGTCATGGTGACAAGGTATTTCAATGCTGTATAGTCAACGAGTCTAAATACACATTATCTGTTTAGAGTGAACTGCGTGAATAAATTTAGCGACTAGCACCAAATATTTTTCATGCTACATTTTAAGCTTCTTTTAAAAATTCCCTTGCTATAAAACGCAGGCATGTTCGTTTTAAAAAAGATTTTAAAACTTTCAGATTTTCAGGGCCACCCACCTATCTCGAAAAGAGATAGTATTCATTTGCCAAAATCAATTAAAACTCAAAATCCCTTTCTTCCGCATGATGGTCGTGTGTGGGTGCGTGAGTGTAGATCCTTATAAAATTCAAAACTAAGAGACACTTAACGTGTTTCTTTGTGGTTTATTCTCCTGTACAAATTTGCAATCAAATTTTCCAATACAACACTTTATAAAGTTCATTTTTCTTCTTCTTTGTCTTTTTCACTCTCCACTCTTTTGAATTTCTTCACTGTCACAAGTTTTTTCTCTTCTTCTTCCTCACTTTCTTCTCGTCTTCTTTTCCTATATTTCTTCTCTTTCTGGGCGTGTATTGGTTCTTCGTCTTCTTCCTGTTCGGAACCCTAATCTTCCTTCTGCTACTGTTGTTTCTTAGGGCAGTCTGAAAACCAATGTCCTTTCTCTTGACAATTGATAACAGGTATCCTGACCTTTGTCTCTTTTGACGCTTGTGTTGCTTTGAGGTTGTGGACATTCCTAACACCAATACCCTTTATTCTGACAGATATAGCAATGATCTTGGCGTTTATCTGGAAAGGAGGGGGAGTAGTCCGTCGGATTGTCTGAAGAAAACCTTCGCATGACACCTCGTAAAGGTCTGATCAGATGTATGATCTGTGTTGGCTTTTCCATCTTTCTGGTTGGATTGAGGGTGAAAGACACTGACCCTTTATATAGGGAAGACACTAGCCTTACATTGATATAAAGGGGACCATGGCGTTTGGGATGTAGTCATTTGACTTTGTGCTCTTAAGATGAAACGATCACATCATTTCGTGGAGAAAGGAAAAGAAAGTTAGAGGCAGAAACATGACCTATTGCCTCGCACAGTAGCTGAAATCTTGGCTCAAATTCATGCTAGCGATTTCGATGATGACATTAGCGAGCCAGAATCCAGACCCAGAAAGTCTTCGTCAAACCATAGTACACCACCATTAACCCCTGAAAAGTACTACCACATTCGAGAGACGGATAAACGCACCTCTGGAAAATTTAGAACCACGTTGAAGTTTAAAGATTTGAAGTCTGACGTTCCGCTGCAGAAAGCAGGAAGAGTTCATCGCCGATGCGTGGGATTCTTTGTTTCTACACTGAAACGGCACTGTGAAGCCAAAGAAGACGATCACTTGACACTTTTCAGATATCAGGACAGTATGAAGTCCCCCGTTTGGATCGAGTTTAGCAGGCCATCATAATTGACACCTTCCAAAGTCATTGACAAAATTCAGCACGTACAGCAGTCCAACGACAAGTTTCAAATCACCGATGGAAAAGCGACACTGTACGTGGCCCACGTTTCTCTTCCCAAAGGTACCGGACGCAAAAAGGTGTTATTAGTGAATGACCTTCGTAGCACCAAAATAGCCTCGTCTGAATTAACACTCCTCAAGACCTGATGTGTTTAGCCAGAGCCGTCGTGGTGGAAAGAACGTATGCCGACAAGAACGACACGGCAGAATTGAAAAGAGCGTGGAAAACTAATCAACGACTGAACCGAGCCAAACAACAAAGAGAAGCAGAACTCCTGTTACTGCAGGCTGGCCTATCTAACGACACACCCTGTGGCATTCCTGAAATGCAAAAATTGCAAGACGCCTTGGCTCCACGCTACACCTTGAAAGTATACCTTCAAGAAATGCGCGGTCTTATGTTGTTTCGAGGCAAACATTTCAAAGACGGAACCTATGTTTAAGTCTGATATCACGATGGACATTTTGATGCCATTTTCAGTATCACCAGATTCCTGGGATACAGTTGTTACTGTGAGATATGTGACTATGGGTATAACAATCGAGAGCAACAGAAGCATTGTGGATCGAAATGTGAGAGATGTTTAGCCTCTAAACCCTGTCTTGACGAAGGACAAGAACGAGTGCATTGCTCTGTTTGTCAGCATACTTTTGTCAGCCCTACCTGTTACTAACAACGTCTGAACACACAAAGTTCTCCGCGGAAAAGTGCTTGTCAACTCCTGAGACTGTGATCAATTTGTGGACACGTGACACGTAGCAATAATGCCAAGGCACACCAGTGTCCAGGAAAGAAACGATGTCATATTTGTAACCAAATCGTAGACTTGGAACACGAATGCTACATTTCAGAAATTCCATCCCCAACAGGAGGAGGAAGAGGAAGATGACCAGAAGAAAGGCAGTTTCAATTTGTTCGATTCGAATGCATGCAAGGGACCGGCATTCACATTCCTAATTTCTGTGTGGAGCCAAGATGACATCGAACATTACGGAGATTGCCATCACTATACCACGGTGATGGCTCACAATATCTCGGGATACGATGGACAGTTTCTTCTGAAATACTATACGGAACAAAGCACCTAACGTCCTAAAGTCACCTTGAACGGCGCCAAAATCATCTCCATGCAAGTGGGACAAGTGCGGTTTAAATTCGATGAGTTACTTGACCATGCCATTGAGCCGAATGCCTAAAGCGTTTGGAATGACAGAAATGGCCAATGGCTGTTTCCGCACTTTTTCAATACCGAAGTCAATCAACAGTCTGTACTGTGGCATTTACCTGATGCTCACTACTACGACCCCGACAACATGCTCACCGATCAACGAGAAGTTTTCTACGCTTGGTACCACACTCACGCTTCGGACCCCTTCGACTGTCAGGGGGAAATGTTAAAGCATTGCGTTGCTGTGGAAAATTTCGAGAATTGTTCATTGAGCACGGAGGGATCGATCCTTTGAAAGAATCCTACACCATCTCCAAAGCGTGTTCCTTAATTTACCGCAAACGATTCATGCCCGAAAACACCTTGGTTGTCATCCGTCATCAAACGACCAATTTTTTCAAACGTCAGTACTCGATCAAAGCCCTACTCTGGCCACATTACTTGTGCGACAAGGAAGACAAATGGATCCAACATGCACAAAATAGAGGCGGCAAAAAGACCATCGGAACGTATTCGGTGGACTGCTGGGGCTTAGAATAACCCAAGATCGTGTACGAGTTTAACGGTTGCTTATTTCACGGATGTCCCATCTTTTACCCTCAACGTGACAATAAAAATCAGTTTTTACAATGTACCATGGAAGACTTGTACGAGGCCATTGTCAGCGACGCTTAAAGTTAGAACAGCAAGGATACCAAGTGGTAGAATTGTGGGAACGCGAGTACGATAACCGTTAGGAAACCGATCCAAAGTTTAAACTTATCGAGGAAAGTTACAAGCTGGTGGACCAGTTGAACCCGCGAGACAGTTTGGACTTACGAATGCCACCTGTTTGCTGTACCACGCCGACGAGGAGAAAGGAGAAGAAATCTAATACTTGAACGTGTGTTCGCTGTATCCTTACGTGTGAAAATATTGTCACTTTCCCTCAGGGCACTCGCAATTGCTGACGGATTGATTAATTGTAAAGTCTTGCCTCCTACAAACTTGTACCATCCCGTTTTACCTCACCATCGCCAAGGAAAACTGATGTTTCCTTTGTCTCGTACTTTTGCCGAAACGTGCAACCAAGACCAACCTTGTCAGCACACCCAGGAAGAGCGAATGTGGGTCAGAGTAGAATTGTTTAAAGCTCTGGACCTTTGATACCAATTGTTGGAAATGTACGAAATTTACCACCTTCCCAAGATAGAACAGTATCACAAGGGCGGCGAGACTTAGAAAGACATTTTTGCAGACTACGTGGATGCTTTTTTGAAACTGATGCCACATTCCCGAAGACCAAATGAAATTCAAACAGAAATACTTGGATCAGGAAGGAATCACTTTAGATCACGTGGAGAAAAACGAAGGAAGGCGATCCTTTGCCAAGGTGATGTTAAATTTCTTGTGCGGCAAAATGTCACAACGTCCGCGTTTAACCAAAACGGAGTATTTGACAGAACCTTTCAACTGCTTCCAGATGATTCACGACAAAACCAAATACAACACGTGGACGTCGTTCGTGAAGACTTGATCTTAGTCAATTAGGAGGAAGAACTTGACTTTGTAGAAGCTGACGAATTTGGAAATGTTATCATTGCTGGCCAGATGACAGCCCATGCTCGCTTAAAATTGTACGAAACTTTAAAGCTGTTAGCAGATCGTGGGCTATATTTTGACACGTACAGTTGCATCTAAGTCCATCGACTAGGTCACCGTCACCCTGACATCGAAGGAGACCATTTAGGAGTCTGGACGGACGAGCACCTCCACGACAAGATTCTAAGTTTTGCTAGTGGCGGTCACAAAAATTACGGCTACGAATACCGGGACCCCCAAGGAGAAAAAATGCACACCTTGTGCAAAGTGAAAGGATTGGCTTTCAATTATAGCACCAGTCAAGTGGTGAACTTTGGGGTATTAAAAGAAGAGTTTCAGTCTGGAGAGGATCGAAATTATAAATTGACCATCTACCAACCTCACAAGACTGTACATTTAGCTACACACTAAATCATCAGTCGGCAGTTGGGAGAAGTGTATCAAATCTTGTACCAGAAGCGAGTGCGGCTTCCCATCCACTTCACTTTACCATATGGACACGTCAATATTAGTCAGAAAATAAAAAGGGAAAACTTCCAAGAGCGATAATTCATTGTAACTACAAACGCCACGTGAGAAAGATTAATCCTTTCAGAAAAGTGCAAATGAAGCCCAGACAGGCACAATTCAAGATCGGTGATTCTCCAGTGGAGTGCGATGCTGTGCCTTGCTATGACGTCAGCGATTCAGTACCACATCATGGGAACACTGCTATGACTACATCTACCACTACTACAATACCTACCATGGAAAGTGATGCTGAGCGTGTAAAACCTGACGGATGCGAAAGCGATGCCACTTGTTATCGTATACCTTATCACTTTACTGGTTTTCATTGTCGATGTCATCCTCCACGTGAAACCATGCGGCTACCCCTCTACGAATGTCATCCATGCCTGAGCAAACTACTATGGATTTCACCATACCCTCATCGAAATGAACATGTGAAAGAAAAATATTCGTTCCCTTTGCATTTGTCTGAATACTGCGACTTTGAAAGTCGATTCCAAACCTTCCAAGGAAAATGGCCTAATATCTTGGAGGACTTACCCCCGGAGAATTAGCCAGAATCAGATTTATCTGTGTTCGACCTACACAACAATGTTTGCAAACTTTAATCAGATGTCCATTAAATACAATACTTTGCTTACTATAAGTTCGATGACCAGTTTGGTACAGGAATGGGATTATCGAAAAAGTGTGTAATGTAACTTTTAAATTTAAACTGAATAAAATATTTATTATTATTCGACTTGAGTTTATTTATAATGCACACAACCATAATTTTGGTTAGTATCAGTGAGGGGCGGGGCGAAAATAAATATAGTTTATTCATAGCACACACTGCCTTAGCACACACTTCACAGACATATGCATCAGAGATAGAAAGTATGCTCTAGTTTATTCTGGTTAATTTCAATGAACACGGACCTAATACTTAATAAATATCAGAGACTGAAAGACTCACATCCAGTTTATTCTGAAACAGAGTCTAGAATATTTTCTTAAAGCAGAGTGCACTACTATATGTATCAGAGATGGATAGATAGATAGATAGATAGATAGATAGATAGATAGATAGATAGATAGTGAGAATAATTGCATTTGTTTCCAAAATGACTGGCATACATTTTAAGTATGTTGAATTAACAACTAATGACCGCCTGTTTTGTTCTCGTTTGCCATGTTTCATGACCTCTTGTCTAGTTACCATCTGTTTTGTGTGAGCATTGTTTGTTGACAGAAGGGCTATCCGCCTTACAGTAATTATGATCTGCGGTATAAATTAGCGGTATACATATCTGTGGAGCTTTGATCTTAAAAAGAAAATATTTGTTTGCAATATAAAGGAAAATTATGTTTATATATGTGTGGTTTTTTTACGAACAACAAAACAATAATAATAACAATCATCAACATGATAATAGCAGCTATAAATGATGTTTTATTCGTTCAAGACTTTTCAATATCGGATTTGAGCACCTCATTGTTGGTAATGACAAGTGTCGAAAGAAGACTTACAAAGGTCTCAAATAACACTCTAATATATGTGGCATGAAATGTTCTACTAAAGGTTTTCAGTTCAGCAGGAACCACGTTAGGGCTTGGTTGATGTCTATTTAAATATATTTTTTTGGTAGCACAAAAGTGAATGCACATGTCCTCGGCAGGCATCCGGAGTGGTCGAGTGGCCGTGTGGCCGAGTGGCCTAAAGCGCTCGCGTGTACCGATCTTTGCCATCTCACCTTTATCGGCGCCTCTTCGAGTCTAGGGCTCGGCCAGTGTGGTATATGAGAAGGCTCGCTGGTAGCTTTCCATGGGTGGTGGTTTTTACCGGGATTTTTTTCTGGATTCTTCCTCCACCACTAATACTGGTCGCCATATATATAATCTTTTATGAGCTGAAAAATGGCGTTAAACCCAAGCCAAGAGCAAGAAATGATTAAGCTGCTGCAGCATACATAATATTATTAAGTAACTGCAAAGTACATAAGGTATTTTTAGAACTGTTCTCAGTCCTTTAAGGCAAATGCATTTTTATTGTGTTTGATTGTTTGATTGATTTGTTGACTGATTGTCCTGCAATTAGACTTTAGTGTGACATAACATGTTTCAGAATAGTGAACCGTTCTGAAGATATTCCAGGTTGCGGTATTTGAGCATTTATGATAGTAAACTTGCCAGACCCTCAATGAGTATTTCGTGCACAAAGAGAGAAATGTCTTTGTCAAAATGATGAAAATAGATGCGAATGTTTATTTTTACCATGCTATGTATTATGTAGTGACTTCGTCTTTTATCAAGCCTTTTTAGCTGAAAATTTGACGATTCATCAAGCTTTGTTTATACTGTATTTTAAACAGTGATTTTTATTGATTTAAAGAAGAATAATTTTATATTAAAGATAAAAAGAGAACGTACAATATAGCTAATTTAACCGTGCTGAACTACTAACCTAAGCAACAGCATTGACAGTTGAAATAATAACCTTGATTTTCTGCAATTCCAGAAGTGAAGTAGAAGTAGTAAGGTAGGAGGCTGATCCTAAACCAAATGCGGATTCTGGACCAGAACTCCAAGGACCTGCTGGATTAACTTTTTTAGTGATAAAATATTTTTTTGTTTCAGTATAGTAATAGGCTGATCCTAAACCAAGTGCGGATTCTAGATCAGAGACCCCCACCCCTCTACAAAAAATTGGAGACCTCTAGATTTTTTCATATTGAACAATAGAATATTATATAATATGGGTTATTATCCATCACCAACAAGACATATTGGATTTGATCTGACAAACATATTTTGTAAGAGATTTGATTCAATAAAATCAGCCTCCTGCTGTACTGGCATAAAACCTAAAATAATAAGCGACTGTATTAAAAAAGTTGGTTACTATATATCACCAAAATATGGGTCAGTATGGTTATTCGCAACTGAAAATGACGAACGAATAAGAGGTTGGTCAGATGATTTAATGATATTTATTGACAATATGGTTGATATTTTATTTGATAATGATATTTCTAAAGCTAAAAGTCAAAACTAAACAGCAGCGATGACGTTCGGTCTACCATTCCACTGGGGTCCCTTCTGCCGGTAAAGCCTTTACCAATAAGATCCTAAGAGTCCATTCCTTTTTTTTTCGTTTGGTTAAGGTCTATCTTATGACCCACAGGCACTCTTTTATTGGTTAAGACCTGTCTTATGGTCTACAGGCACCTTAATGAGACGTTTTGTCCGGCAGACATTCTTTCTGAATGTCCCTATGTGAGTACCCTTCAGTGAGGTCACAAGGTCACGAGCTCACATCACCCTGCTGTTTATTTTTTGGACGGCACATACATAAACTTGTCCTAAGAGACGATACAAACATAAACGGGGGATTTACCTACGTCCAACAGATTTTGTACACTCTCCCCATGATAACCCCGAGGAGAGTGCAAAAGTACACCCACCACGTGGTTACATGGTGTGAGAGTGTATTATTTTTCTGTTGGGCTTCGTACCCCCAGTTATCTTAGAAAAATTTGGTAATCCAGAACCATACCCACCGACATATGCCAGTGATGGGAATCGAACCACAGACCTTCAGTACGAGAATCCAACATTCCTGCACTGAGCTATGAAATCCGGTTACATATATATATATATATTCGAGAAATTACTATATACTTACCAGTTACCTTATTGTGAATAGCATTTCATTTTTTCTGAAAAACATTAATATAAAATTAAATCTGAAATATATCACCGTCTATTTGTACAGAAAAACGAAAGCTTTACTATATTACGTCTATTTATACAGAAAAACGAAGCGGCTATACCTTATAGGCAGGAGACTTTGCAGTCTGAAAATCAATAGGTGGGTTTTAACCAAGCCTGTAAAGATTCGGTGAATTCTGTTTCAGTACGGCTTTAGAAACAGACAGACAGACATACACCTGGAAATCACTTAACAGACAAAACGAACTCACTAATAAACCTGGAAATCACCAGCAGCGCTTTATTACAGACAGTCTGAAAATATACAGTGGATTCGTACCAATCTATATTTGACAATCTAGATAGTATTTTTGAACAAGCTGGAACGGTATTATCTCCCTTCTATAATGACCAAGTGCTAAAGTATTTATTCCGCTTTACAATATCTTTTATCATCAAAAGTGCTAAGTCCACGTTTAATAATCGTATCAGTTTCAAGCTTATGAAGATTCGTTCTAATGACATTTGTCTTAATAAAACTGACATTATTGTTTAGTGCGGTTTTAAAATCATTAAATTTCATGCATTTCTTTACGCATCTACGTGGAATTCCTTTCGCTTTCTTTGTCAGTTTATTATCGTCGAGAATTACGGCATACATTTTACTTCGAAGTCCAACAAACTCTTTCAGCGGCACAAACATAAACTCATCTTTCATTTTACCAATAACTTTTTTATTCGTATTATCATTAAATCCACTACTAGTCGGATAATCTGATAATCAAATAAGTCACGGTGTTAATAAATATCCTCATAGACATCTTCACATTTTATATTATAAACTAGCGAATCTTCTGTATCAGTAAATAGCAACTCCAAATCTGGCCACTGCTTTTTGGTAAAATTATAGTAAAAGTCGTACATTAGCCACTTTGATATATCAAGTACAGCTGCACCAACATATATTGGTTTATTTAACTTTAAATTTGTCTTTCGTCGCTGTATTGCAACAAGATTTTCATTAAATATTTTCATACTGACAAAACCGTCATCGTTAACTAATTTATTTCTGCGATTTATATCATTTACAATTTCTATCGAAACTCGCTTTCTAAAGTTCTCCATTGTCTTTCCAAAAACTGAGTTATTCATTAACATAAAAATGTTTTTCTCAATGTCAGTCTTAGCCACAGCACGACGTTTGGTATTTAAGTCAATATAATTTGACATCCACCTCAACTGATTAAATTGTAGCACACGATGGACTTTTCTCAGAATTAGTCCAGCATCTACTGCTTGTTTTAAATTTTTGTAATGTATCACGTAATTGTTTTTATTTAGCAAATTTGGAACTAACTTATTAACGATCGAATTTTTTGCTGTTGTCATAGCTCGTTGTTCAGGTGATAGTAAACTGTAATCTATCATCATCGACTCTGCACAAAATGGGTAGTCGTTGTGTAGATCATGCAACAAATTAGGATAATCTAGATCAACTTCAACAAAATAACTGACATCGGAAAAATCTTTTTCAGTTTCTTTAAGAAATTGATCTGGAGTTATCCAATGAAATCCACCGCACGGCATTGGCTCTGACATTGCATACCCGTACAAATTCACATAATCTAGATAAATAATATAACTCGACGGGAGATTTTTATCATAATTTTTTTAGATATTTATTATTAGCTACTGCATATTTTTTTGTTATGACGCTAATTCTGCCTCGAATACCTTTTTCAATAAAATTAAACTTATCAACGTCTGTTAAGAGATCCAGTTCTATTTTGCTTGTTTTTAGTAGAGCGTCCCATGACAACCCGGGAGCAGAATAATACCAACAAGGATCTGCTGTAGCTTACTCGACGAAAACTTTCAAAAACATCTGCTAGTAGTAATACATCTGTTTTCAAATATATATCATGATAATCACCAAATGTTTTACAACTAAATTTATTCCAAATATTTTGTGCATATTTGTACTCGTCATCCGACACATCTTCATTTTTGAGCTGCGAGTAAAATTTATCTTTGTTAGGCAGAGAAGTTTCAGCAAATCTGCTCCAGTCGTCGAGATACTCATACGGAAAGATACCTTTTTTGTCAGATCGACGTAGTTTTCACCAAAGCAACTTTGCAGATTATTAAAAGTGCTACAACCTTTTACGAGCTCTCTAGCGGAGCTGCCATAAATTGCAGACTATCAATGAAACGTAATTTTCCGAGAGTAACTGACATATTTTTCAAAATTATTTGGTATACATTTTGTCTTATTATTTAGTTTTAGTTTAGATTTAATTTCCTCGTTGCCAAAAGCTTCTACAATGATACGACTATCATAGCCACGAAAGTTATGTAAAACGACAGGTATAAACTTAGGTGCATGAAATTTTAAATTGCAATTATTATGAGCTGCCCCACGATACTGACCTGTCTGATGACAATGATCACGCACTTTATCAGAGTCTACCAATAACTTCTCGCAAATATGACAATTAACTGCTTTGCTAAATTCAAGTTGTTGCTTAGATGTTATTTTCATTGGAGATGTCTTAAATAATTTATTAGAAATTTTATTAACATCATCTATAAGATTTTATTAACATCATCTATAAGATTTTTTAGTAACCATACCGCCGGACTTTCAGATTCACTATCTTTACATCTATATAACTTAATCGGACATGAAAACTTATCGTCGACGCAACAAATCGGACATGAAAACTTATCGTCGACGCAACAAACTACTTTATAAGCTACTCCGCATGGAACATGTTGCTGTATTTTTCTTGTACTCGATTTATTAGGATTATTTTCTGCACCTGCCACTGGAACGAGTAGGCACTCGAAATCCGCATAAATAACGAAAGGTATATTTAGTTTATGATCATAATTTTTAAATTTTAAGACTTTTTCTTTTTCGCTTGGCATTGTTATTCTTTGAACGTTGATACAGTATTTAATATGTTCCTGTAGTTTCTCATTCTTAGAAAAACCCTGCAAACATCTGTAACAGAAATATTTCTTTTTTCTATTTTTATTATACTGTCCGCCAACTAAACCGTTAAAGTTTTTTATCCAAACGTAATGTCCTTTATAAAATAATAAATTTATTGTCTTTTGTGTAGCAGTCTCTGAAATATACCTTGGGTAAACATTTTCTCGATCATCTAGTCCAAAAACATTTACTGAAATATTGTTTTGTTTTTCAAACTTTTGTATCTGATTTTCTGTCATTGGAAAAGTTATTCCGTTAAAATTTAGCTCGTCTTTGTATGGCAAATACTTTTCAATTCGGTCACTGTGGTCACTCTGAGGATGTCTCTCAGACAAAACTTACCAACGAAAACATTGATCATCGTTGTTTTTGACATTTATGCAGCATTTTTTGTTTTTAATTTTTTTTTTGAAGATCAACGTAAGAACTACCTCGAAGTACGTTATATTTTGCTGTATGAATTAAAACTTCCTTTATCATTTCAAATTTCCAACCTGACCCAGATGAAGTAAATTCCTCCAATTTTTTTATTTATTTCTAGGTGTATTTCAGCGGCGACTGTGGCAATATTTGTTCAGTTAATATTTGTCGTGATTTAGCTGTTAGATATGGTTCTGAAATTTCGCTGTCGAAACTTGTATTTTCAAAGATTATATCAAATATATCTTTTTAGATTACATGTGACTTTGATAAAATCATATGATACTGAACTATTAGTTTGATACTTTTGTGAGCTGCACGTTCTTGGGCTATAAGAGGTTGTAAAAGATGATATAAATTTGTAGAGTCAAAATTTGCTAAAACATTTTGATTATCAAATTTATAACTGTTGTCGTATCCTGAGAATGCTGTAGCAATTTTTTTCTGTTTTGATAATGCTCTTTTTAGCAATATCGCGCAATTTTAACATTATATATAGTATTTTTATATTTAATTAAAAATTACGTAAAACATCAATTAGAGATATAAAATCCCTATAGTATAATGACAGAAATTTTGAGATATATGAGATTGACAGCAACCGAGCAAGAAACTTATCATATTCACCCGAAGTACAACTTATATGCTGGAAATGCACTTGGTTCAGTTATTAACATAAAATCTAAGAAATCTGTAGGAAAACCAACTCCGGCTGGTATGATAATTTCAGTAAAAGGAGATGATACAGATATAACCGAAATGTTCAGAAAAGATTTTATTTATAGTTTGTTCTGTGATGATATCCCAGCTGGACAACGAGTTTACAGGGTAAATAACTCAATAAACGATGACAATATTGAGAATTTAGCTTTACAAAATGAGTTTCAACCTCATAAAGTATTTGATCTATATGAAGCTAATGATCGAGGAATTATTCGAAGAAGAAAAACGAAAAATGTTGTTGGAAGTTTGCAAAATACTGGCGATTTATATATATCAGTTAGAGGAACTAAAATAGATTTTGTTCATTACAAAGCCCATCGTTTTGTATATGAAACTTTCAACAGTGTTATTCCAAATAATTTAGTTATCGATCATATTAATAACATTAAAACAGATAATAGAATTGAAAATTTAGATTTAGTCACACAAGAAGAAAATAGTAGAAGAGGAAATACTGGAAATAATGATTTTAAAGAGCCAAAAGCAATTATTTCAGTAAATATAGAAACTGGAGAAAAAAATGAAATTTAAGTCAATTTATTCTGCTGCAAAATATCATAAGATTAATCCTCGTGCAGTACAATTTGTAGCTGACGGCAAAACTAAAACAGCAACGTCAATGTCAATCTTCGACAGATTTAGTTTTAAATATGACGATTAATTATATTTCTTAATTCAGTTTTAGTAAGACATTTATGTGTAAACATCAGAATATCATCTTTATCAAATTTTAATGTTAAAAATGAACTTTCATTAAGTTTATTTTTTTCTGCCGTTGTTAGGAGAATTTTATCAGACTCGCCTTGCATTATATTCACATTACCCAAATATGCACTATAACCCGACAGACATTTTCGAACTGCCTCAGCTAATTCTCTGTAATTTAATATATTAACTTTTTGATGATATTTAACATCGGGAGATTTCGTTTCGCTAGACATTATTATTATAAATTAGATAAAAGTATATTATAATATGAACTTGATGAAAAGACTTGCTGATATATATGCTGACGATAAAATTACAGCAAGTTATACAATCACTAACGATAAAATCGCAGATAAATTTTCTAGCTATAGAGAAGATTATATTTTGTACGACAACAATGACGATGATGAAGTGGTTGCTGTCGCTGACAGAAAAAATTACAGCAGACCAACAACTGGACGATATAATGTGAAGTATCACATTGCTAAAAATATAATACAATTTAATTTTACAGTTACCGAGCAACAAATATTTTGGCAGCTTATCAAACCTTTTTAAATATAAAAATAACTGGCCATCAAAGAAATATAAAATATGATTTTATTTTTGTTAAAATATTTAATTTAATGCCAGTTGATAATACAAGAAAATCACATTTAATTTCGTTATGTAAAACTATCAAATGTAAATCTGTGCTTGTAAAGTACGAACAAATTTATAATGACATTATTGCACAACATTGGGAAAAACTCTAGAGATTTTCTAAGTTTGTATCGACTTAGTTAGTACCCAGCTATTAAATTTATCGCTATATCCTCACCATTTAACTAAACTTTTGTTGCCGCGCTTTATGATAACTTTTTCAATAACAAATACGTCTTGGGAAGTTTTCTGAAGTTCCTGCTCGTAAAAACTACCAGTTATAGGCTCACCCAATAAATCCTTCAGCGCGTATGTTACAGGTATTGTTAAAAGTACTTTATCAACAACAAATACTTCTTCGCTTCAGCTTGGAGTAAATCCTTTTTCAAATGTCTTTTTCGTCAGAGAAATTCTAACTCGATCACCAACTTTAAATTTATGTCTTCGATACATGTTTTCGTTCGCCAATATCGGATTTTCAATTGCGTCATCTGGCAACATTTTAGTGGTTCAATGTTTCGTGTTATTGTATTCGTCAACAATGTTCTGTAAATTATAAATATATTTATTTGCATTTTTAGCTGATAAATACTTATGGATTTTTTCGTTTAGTGTACGATTAAATCGCTCGACGACAACGCCTTTACCTTCATTTCCTGTAACATATTTTTTGATATTATTTTGGAGCAAAACCTGCTCGAACTTTTTATCAAAAAATTCTGCTCCGTGATCAGTCCAGATTCTATTTGGTTTTCTTTCTGTAGTTGCTATTATTTGTTTCAACGAATCAGTTATCAACGTTCCTGTCTTGTCTGAAACTGGCACACTAAAAGCATATTTGCTAAAAACATCTATGACATTAAAAAGATATCTCTTATTATCATTAAATTCACCTAGATTTGACACATCAACTAAATCTATCGCCCAGATATCGTCAAAGGCATTTGCAACAACTTTACGGCGCGGAAACTGTTTTTTTAAGGTTTGTGTAATTCAGCTGCAAGATCATCATTGCCAAGTCGAGACTCTCCGAGTCCAAGTTTATATTTTGCTCCAATAAAACCCTGCACCAACTTTCGGTCAAACCTTTCTCGTATATTTATCGGTTTCATATCACGAAGTTTGTCCAACATTACCTTATCACAGTCTGGTTTTGAGTTCTCGTTTATCAGGACGTTCTATATCACGATAACAAATGTCGTGGCGCATTGTTATTTCATCAACTTGATTGTAAGGCTCTTGTCCTGGCAGCGGATTATCGTTTTCATCAAGTTGTTTATCAACAGGATCATAAGGTCCAGTATATTTATGGCCTGGCAATGTCCAACCGCCTTTTGGTTTCGGAAATTTGCCAATTACTTTATGTATATCTATACCTGTTCCAATTATTTCTTTGTTGTTACATTGTTGACAGTATGTGACAATTTTATTTTGCTCGAGACATAAATCTTTGTCAGAATCGCACTTGCATATCATTATTTATCAATCGTCTACTAAAATAACGTCCCTGACAACGTCAGTACATCCAGCTCCAGACAATTCCTCAATTTTTCCACAAATTGAGCAAGGACTTTTCAGCATCATCCTGTTGTTCTTTGTTTTTTCTGTTGTTTCATTGATATTTTCTTTTTTAGTTTTACATTTGAGACAATATGTTGACATTATATATTTGTAATTTAAATAAAATTAATTGCAATCTCATCATTGGCGTGAGAAGGATGCTTGTCAAACTGTAAAACAAATTTTTAAAAAATCTGGGGCAGAGTTCTTCAAAATCGCGGACATCTGTTTAATGAACTTCACGCAATAATGTCCACAAGCTGATGTTCCAATAGGTTGAAGTTGATTGGACGAGTAATTTATTGTTTTATATCTTTGGAACGCTAGCGTTCTAGACAAATATTTTTTTTATTGCGTCGCTCGGTGGAAGTCCAAATGAGTCAAAGTAATTGTTATTATAAACTGCTACCCAATGTGTACCAGATCCGTCATTGAAATCTTGTATAATTATCACAAAGGAACCACTAGCGGACGGCAATGGAATTTCCGCAAGTTCATCTTTGAAATAAACTCCGTGGAAATTTTTTACCTGTTTTAGCTTATCAAGTATATCAAAGTTACTTAACGCAGACGTTTTCAGCGTCTCGTGCCCGGTAATGTTAGTCCTCGTCCTATTCCCAGCAGATTTGGCAGTAGACTTCCCGCTAGTCCCGCTAAAAGTGGAGCTATTGGAATAAATCCTCCTTTGGTTGTTCTTCGACGTCGCGGTTTTTTTTTTTTCGTTGTTGTTTATATTTATCAGTCACACAAAATTAAACTAAAAGTTTCTTTATACCATGACCTTCAACTGCTTTTTTCGTTGTGCCAGATACTGCTCCAGATGCTGCTGCTAGTCCTAATGTACCTAACACCGGCAAAATTTTAGGTAATAACGTTCTGGCTATTTCTGATAATGCTGGACCAAAGAAACCACCTTATTTTGCCATCGTTGTTATTTGTGCCGCACTTAAATTTAAAACAAAAGGTTTGTCGCGGTTATACTTATTTATTTGTTTTTTGGTTAACATTAATTTTGTTAAAGTACCCAAAGCACCTGCATGGGCGTTAGGTTTTATTTTTAATGATACCTGCCGTTGCTTAGAAACAGCAGCTGCTAATTTTTTAACTTGGCCATCAGTCAAATATACTTCTTTTACAATATATTTTGTCAGTAATTTTAAAACTTGTACTGTCATTTTACCTCCAACAGAATCAATCGTAATAGATCTGTCGCTGATCACTAACACGTACCCGTATAACTGCGCTACTGGAACTGCTCCAAGTGTCCAGGTAATTTCAATATCAGCTGTTGAGTCGACAGCTCGCTCGCTATGTTTACTAACATCAAAATAAAATATCGGATAAAGTGTACGAAATTCCTCTGCTGATATTTGAGATCCATCTCCAACGTCCTGATATTTTTGC
>JAECUM010051137.1:0-36438 GCA_016617855.1 Megalonaias nervosa | reverse complement strand
ATATATGCAGGATTAAATAGACTTTGGTGAAGGAAAATTAGTGTTAAAATTTAAAAGAACACATTACATTTAATTTAAAGTGAGTAAATGCGCATTCATGACCCATGGGATTTGAACTATAACAACTGCAGTTCCGATGCTGTTGACCACACAGATATCATTCTCCGTTATATTCCAAGTACGAAAGAGACGTTTTTTTTTTTACCCTTGATGCACCGCGCTGATGTGAAACCAATAAAAGCAGTTCAGGGATAATTTTCAAACTAGCTGTTAATGAATGATGTCATCATTTTGCCAAGACGTCACTGAAACATACGTATTACAAAACAGTAATAATAAAAACGTTATTATAATAAGTTGTTGCTTGAAATACGGTTAGAAAAGATACCTTAATAAACAGGTCTGTGCTATTGGCACTTAGTCTTCGTTAATAGGTTGGTTAGATTGTAATGATTATTTGTCGATTATGGGGAGTCGGAATCGAGAAAATATTTCTCAACCCCGAGCAAATAGTCACTTTTTAGGAGCAGACGTCATAATGCACAGTATGCTCGAGACTTAATGATATCATGAATTAGTTTGGTAAAATGTACCGTCCCTAATTTCTTACGGAGAATTACCCGGATATTTTTTGAATATATGTATTGAGTAATTTGCGAGAGAAGAAAAAAAAAACCTTGTATTATCTTTGTGTCATGTTTTATATTGCATTGCGTGAAGTACTAATATATGGCTCGAAAAGACTTACGAAACACTCAAATGTGAAACACGCGCGCACACACAACACACACACACACACACACACACACACACACACACAAACAAGTGTGAAATTAGAGTTTATTCGTGTGTGGTCATTAGTTGATTAGAACATAATTATCCGTAGTGTTTGCGCGTTTAAGAACCTCTCAGGTGACAACGGCTATTGTCTTTAAGTCCTTGGAAATAGAGGAAAACATGGACTATCAAGCCACGCTCACTCTGGTGTTTGATTCGCACGGTTTTGAAACTCATTGCGTGTTACAATACGATATTCATTATTTCATATTTTTAATACATAAATTCGTAACAAGCAACAATCCTTAAAGAGTTTTTGTTTATTTCGAATGGAACAATGAAATAATAATAATAATAATAATAATAATAATAATAATAATAATAAGAAGAAGAAGAAGAAGAATAACTTACTAATGTTGATTTTACTCATGAATATTTATTAAATGACGAAATTTTCTTACACCCAGGTTTAATGTATTATAAATTTGAAATTTTAATTTCACAGCGACGAGGAATGAATTACATAAATTTAAAATGTAGAATAATTTGCGGTTTTAGTTAAAATAAATCATAAAAGGAAATAAAACCTTTCCCCAAAAATTAATTATTTAGAATCATTCATTACAATCCATTTTCGCACGTGTACAAAGATAACTTGTATTGAACAAGAAAATTTAATTAATGATCATATATCATCATTATTCAAGTTTTGAATTTGAAAAATCGGCACAATTTCCTTTACGATACACAAATTCGAAAAATCTTTTCCATAATTCTTGAAATAAGTTAAAGAAAAGTAATTGATGGGTTTTTGAGCTATCAAATGATTAAACATGCATCTTGATTAATTTATCAAGGTGTTTATTTCCTGCATGAATGTGTAATTTAGTATGATGGACTAAGAAATTTCAAGATTGTTTACGTTTATAAAACCCACCTTATTCCAGGGCACAGAACCGGTATATTCACTAATGAAAATCCAATCGTCCCCCTTCTTATACACGACCAGAAATTGAGAGGTTCTCAGAGTAATTACTTTAATATACAATTTTGTACAAAGTTCCCAGTGGACATTTTTTTCCTCACTAAATATTAACAAAGAGGGTATAGCTACAGTTAAAGAGTCTGAGAGAAAGATCAATAGTAATTTAGCAGATCAATTATTGTCATCTACATGTATACCCGAGGATCAATCAAGTACTCCACTCAAGATCAGTTTGTGCGACATGTATACACGCGGATCGATCAAATACTCCATTCAAAACGTGCTTGTACGTCGTGTATATACCGTGGCTCGATCAAGAACTCCATTGAAAATGAGTTTGTGTGAATTCCTCAAGTGAAAAGTAATTATATTTTTACGTCGTTCTTGCTAATTTACGATTTTAAGAACAAAAGAGTCAGAATATTTTTATTTAATGAGACGGTTAAAAAGGAGCGAATCTAAGCAAATTATATTTATTGTATTTTATTTCGGCTCGAAGAAATTTATCTATACAAGGCTGTAACTGATTAACTTCAAATTTTTCAAGCATCATTCAAAATATGGTGGATTTATTTAAATTGTGTAACGTACTTGAGAAATTCTGCCTTTTTGCCTATAAATCGGCTGCTGTTATAGGAAATTTGATAACTTAAAATGTAATGAAATTTGTCAGTAGAAGAAAGAGTATTGTCTGATTAGACCAAATACATTAACTCATGTAGCTGCTAAGAACTTCCACATTATTACAACATTCTGGTTTCATGTAAATGGTCATTAGAATCAAATTTACTAAATATGTGCCTTCCCTTCAACACGAAGAAGTAAATGTTGACCTGATTTGAGGAGCTGGGATCTTCAAAATGTCTAATGTACACATTGCTTTATTAAACTGTTTAGGGAAAAGGAAAGAAAATCAACTCCCCCAAAATACCGTATTCATTATATATGTGCATGTGATCAAATGTTGTTATCAAGTTTTTACATTATTAATATGGTCATGCATGTATTGAAAACAATAACAATACTCGCAAAGAAAGAATGAAGATATTAAAAATATCTCTAATAGTCCAGTCAAAGAATAACACCTAGTTTCGATATTTATTGTGATTTCATTTTCAAAATCGTTATTTCAGGCAGTTCGTGACACAAGTAAAAGACAAAGGGTTTATTTACTTCAAAAGAAAAATACAGGTATGCGATTGCAAATTACTGTACATATTATAATCAAAGTAATTTAAAGATGTACAATATCGAAAGCCTTATAATCGTCAATATTAAATAAAAAACTTTTGAAAATTTAAAACCTTTGAGTGAAAATTCTGAAAAATATAAGCGAATATGAAGATAAAGATATACAAATGAAATTTCCAAATAGAAAGCTTTTTATACGCAATAATCATTCATTGAAAATGAAGAAACAGAAAATGAAGATATGATGTTCTTTTCATCAAATAACTCCGTTAGGCTGAGTTGTTTATCGGCCTGAAATAAGACAAGACATGAAAAGTATATTAAACACTAGAAGAGCTAGTTCATCTCTGCAAAGACCATAACAACAAAATGGTTACCATGGCAATAATAGTCTGAGTACAATATCGTGATTATACCAAATTATAAAACAGTTGTCATTAAGAATATACCAAATTATAAAACAGTTTGTCATTAAGAATATCTGCAAGCATGCACAATCGGTAGTATATTTTAGGAATATCTGCAAGCATACACAGTCGGTAGTAAGCTTCTGGATTATCTGCAAGCATGCACAGTCAGTAGTAAGTTTCTGGAATGTCTGCAAGCATGCACAGTCAGTAGTAAGTTTCTGGAATATCTGCAAGCATACACAGTCAGTAGTAAGTTTCTGGAATATCTGCAAGCATGCACAGTCAGTAGTAAATTGTAGGAATATCTGCAAGCATACATAGTTAGTAGTAAGTTTCTGGAATATCTGCAAGCATGCACAGTCAGTAGTAAGTTTCTGGAATATCTGCAAGCATGCACAATCGGTGGTGTATTTTAAGAATATCTGTAAGCATACACAGTCAGTAGTAAGTTTCTGGAATATCTGCAATCATACAGTCAGTAGCAAATTTTAGGAATATCTGCAAGCATACACAGTCAGTAGTAAGTTTCTGGAATATTTGCAAGCATGCACAGTCAGTAGTAAATTTCTGGAATATCTGCAAGCATACACGGTCAGTAGTAAGTTTCTGGAATATCTGCAAGCATGCACAGTCAGTAGTAAATTTCACGAATACCTGCAACCATAGAAAATTAATTTCCATCAATTATGCCATTGCATATTTTTCAGAATATTTAACAAAAACAAACGTGTATTTGAATTTGTTTTGTGTAATGTATATTTATTTTTCTTTTAAACTGAACGATTCTATTATAATCACGACATACCTTTTACATTAATGGAGGCAAAACTTTCTAAAGATGGTAATTTTTTAATATAATGAAGCTAAGCTATAGAAGAAACATGTTGTACATAGTCGTCATGGAAACATATTGTACATAGTCGTCATTCATTGAGGAAAGATGTATACACAATAGGAAAGCAATCATCACACTTTTATATCAGCATTTAAAAGTTAAAAGTCTGTCATTAGCTAGATCAGAAAATAGAATATTGTCATAAAGTCCGTCATTAGCTAGATCAGAAAAAAGAATATTGTCATAAAAAATCCGCCAGTAGCTACATCAGAAAATAGAATATTGTCATAAAAAAGTCCATCATTAGCTAAATCAGAAAATAGAATATTATCATAAATGAATCCTCTCCAAAAGGTGATTAACATAAAATGTAACAAATTAGTCTCTTCATACTAATTAAATCCTGCAGATTAATCCATTTACAGTCTTTTTTTAATCTATTATCTACTCCTTTTTCCCCTGTATTCTCCATTTCTTTCTCTTCTTTAAATGAGTTGTATTACATTAATTTGCATTAAACTTTCTTCGTTTCAATTTAGCTGTTACTCTATAATTGTTTGATGAAAATTTCAATATTCATTGTAATAATGTACTTAGTCACTGAACTATGTACATATATGCACACCTATTACACCTTGCACCTTTACATGTAATTTTTGTGTATTTGGGGATGGACTGGTAATAAGCTGCAAGAACTTGTAGCTCGACCCCATGTACTCCAAATATGGCATAACATACGTTTCAACCAAACACCAGTTTATATTAGCATGCAATAAGCAAACATGTAATGCATATTGGTACGTGCATCTTACTGAATTAAAACAAAACATTTTGACAAAGTTTGCTTATACTCGTTGGTTTAATGTTGAGGTCTACTATTCCTAATGCAGACCAATTAAATTAATCTTGAGTTATGAGTATCATAATGAATATTATGCATAATTAAGTAAATGTTCTCGTTCTGTTTTTGTTAGAACGGATATATTATGAAATGACTGCACTATCTTTAATGAAATTGAGGCCGATCTATTTATGTCCATAACATATGGTAGAGACCTGGCTTGGATATCATACAACTCTTACCTACAGTTCGGACCAATCACAAAGGTCTTTACATCTAAGCAGTCTCTGACCTACAGTTCGGACCAATCACAAAGGTCTTCACTTTTAAACAGTCCCATCTGACCGGCAGAGAGTCCTGAAGAGGTTGGTATGACTCATTTGGCTATGTACAAATATTTTAAAAGCCAGATATTAATTGCCTATGTCAAAGCAGAGACGAAACGCTTCTGTTGAGAACGTGCATTTTATCGTTGTTTCTGAGAAAAACAGAGACACCGCTTTCACTATACATCCTCTCCTTGTTCTGGATTCCAAAACTTTTATGAGCCCTAACGGATATGATAACTTATCATTTCAAATATGGCGTCGAGGAATAGTCCGATTACACCAAAATATTTAAGCACGAAGATGAAAAAAATTACACAGTTTTAGCATATGCTGTTGGAGGTGGTGGCCCATTCCACGTTGATGGTTTCCTCCAGGTTGTGTAGTCTCTTCTGCTGTACGACTATTCAAGGTCGCTCATTTTACTGTCTGAATATAAGCTGCGACAACTTGTTATACATTTGCCAAAAAAAAATAATAAAATTTAAACTTTGAAATATGTTTGAGCTTGGTATCAAATAAACCGAGGAATTAGTTCACAAAAGAGACAATCAATTCACATTTGGGTTGTAGGGAAAACCTTCATCCAATACTAGGAATATATATATATATATATATATATATATATATATATATATATATATATATATATATATATACAGACATACATAGATACATACTTACACAACAGACATACATACATACATACATACATACAGACAGACAGACAAACAATCAGAAATGTAGACTATAGCATCCCAGCAGAAATCCCTAGAAATTACAAGAGTACTAGCCAGACATACAAATAGACAGACAGGACTGGTTTGCTGTTTTATGGCACATCGAGAGAAGTATGTGATTTAGTGCAAGGCAATTGGAATAAACTACCTTGCTTAATGATACAACACGGTATCCAACTCGGGCTGATAGAACCCTTACCCTTTCCTTTACGAGTTCGGCACGCTAATTGCTGAACCACCGCGGCTCCTCATAGACAGACTGATGCTCGCACATATAAAGATGTAGATAAGCTGATTGGCTGTGTGATGCTGCGGTGAAAGCTCTTATATTTATCAGAGATTTATATCTAAACACAAATAATAAAATTTTCGGTTAAACATCCCTTCCCATTTTAAATTTTATATAATATTGCCGATTTCGTACAAAGCATTAGGAAATAAATACAACATATATTTTAGACACTGTAAACGATCAAGACACAAACAATCGTGTTCATAAGCAGACATTATCTTGACACTCAAAGTTTCACAAACTGATCAAATACTAGCTGTAATAAATTCCATCAATGATTTTTTTCGGCTGCGGAGATCTACATCCGGAAGCGGGCACTGCCAACTAATGTCATGAATTTAAAGCCACACGAAGTTGTCACGAATCTAATAATGGAAGTTCATTGTTACCTGGTGATTTATGTCTATAATCATACTGTGGATCATGCAAAAGGACGCTACAGTATTGAAATTAATGAACGTATTCATGTAGTTTTTCACAGACGATAAAGTCAGTACGCCCCATAGATTTGCTGTTGTTATCAGGCGTAAACGTGGATTTGCTACTGCTCAACGTCACCCGTCAGGCTGCTGTATCAACCTAAGACTGCAGACTTTGGAATGTGTTATGATCAGTAAGTAAACTGTATCCATGTAAAAATATTTACTTTCAAATGGGTGGAATTAACTCTCTCGCCAAGGCTAAGTGTGATATTGTTAACCTTTTCTTGATGAAATCGTAGTTAAGTTGAAGCATCCGGTACACATGTCCCAGAGAATTCTTGTTTGATCCAAACGATGATTTCCAATTAATCCGTGTTCCAATTAATTCGTGTTCGTTAATCTACACAGCTTGCAGGCTGTTTTTTTTATTTTATTTTATTTTTTTTACTGAACAGAGACTGAAATCGATTGCAGAAGGAAATGAGCAAAATCAGATCATTTGATATAATTTTCAGCCGTATGTGCCGGTCTCGTTTCATCCATAATTTTCTTAGTTCGCATCCGGATCGAGGACTGGTTTCATTAGTAAGGATGCAAAGTACAACATCTAGTACATGATCCTGTCAAAATTGTAATTATATTTCAGAGTATGTTGTTTCGAGCGGATATTCAAGTGAAAGCACTCACATTAAATTCCTCAAATGTTTAAAAGCATGCCTTGCTTCTACTATTCTATGCGTATAATGTCCCTGGATGTCCGAGTGGTTTAAGGTTCTCGCCATTACCAATTACTGACATCTTACCTCTGTCCGCGTGGTACGAGTTTTAGGCTTGGTCAGCGCGGCTATGGGAGAAAACTTGCCAGCGGCTTCCATTTGGCCGGTGGTTCTTCCCGGGTATTTCCTCCACCAGATGTTCTGGCCTCCATGTATAGCCTATTATGTGCTGAAAAACGGCTTTAAACCCACATTAGCAATTCTGTGTGTATACGTTCAGCTCATTTTGCTATGACAAAAGTTTAAATATGTCTTAAAAGGGTTACAACGGTTAACATATTCCTTCATTGGTTACTCGTAATAATTATCCAAATAGTAACTAGTCAATAGAAACCAGATGCACCACATGAAATACATATCAATTCCTGTTTCTGTTCATCGATTTGGTGTTTTACGGCACGGCATTACAAGAATGGTATATAGCGCTGACGTAATTGGAGCAAAGTTCCATGCCCACCGACAAACCACGGCAGCCGATCTGGGTCGATACGATGGTAGGATTCGAACCAGCACCCTTCAGGTCATTAGTACGGCACGTTAACCCCGAGGGCACCGTGTCTCCTTCTCATCTGAGTGTAGTGGTGGAGAAAACTCGCAGAAAAGCTAATAAGGTCGCAGGTTATTTTCTAGACCGTGGACGGTGTTAAGGACGTCTCCAACAGGAAGACTTCATCCCACAATAACCGTCATCTCCCGTAAAAGATACTTTCATATCCTGCTGGTGTCTCACTTTTCGACGGGTACTTTTTCAAAACCCATTTACCTTCCTTAGACAGGTATTTCCATGAAACAACCGGTAGTCTATCATTATTAATACTGTGAAGTCTATCATTTTTAATACTGTGTAATCTATCATTATTAATACTGTGTAATATATCATTGTTAATATTGTGTAGTCTATCATTATTAATGTTGTGTAAGCTATAATTACTATAATCTATCATTATTAATACTGTGTAATCGTTCATTATTAATACTGTGTAATCCATGATTATAATACTGTGTAATCTATCATTATTAATTCTGTATAGTCTATCATTATTAATACTGTGTAGCCTATCATTATTAATACTGTGTAGCCTACCATTGTTAATACTGTATTGTCTATCATTATTAATACTGTATAGTCTATCATTATTAATACTGTGTGGTCTATCATTGTTAATACTGTGTAGTCTATCATTATTAATACTGAGTGAACGGCACGAATTTCACACCTATGGCATACCTTTATGTTGAGTGTACAGATGCAGTTCAGTTTCAGTAGCAATAAGGACTTGGGTTCGTTATGGGGCAATGCCGAGTTGCCTCTATCGTTGATGACATATGTATACCTCTTTGCCATATAAAACTAGATTAAAAGCAACACTGTCCATAAAGGGAAAGGAAAGTTCGGGCCAAAGCGTGATACGGTGCTTCGCATCATCATTACCAATAAAACAGCTCTAAATAAAACACTATGGCAGTAATGAAAATTATTTCAAGACATCTCCAATCCCAACCAAAGTCGCTTCAAGTGGATGGGTTTACGATTATGTCTTCCGATTTGGATGCCCTAGAGCTGTCATCAGGCATGTCAGTCTCATATACGACAGAGAAGACCTCCAACGGAGCCAAAGCCGACTATGACTAAAGTTTTGTTTTCTCTACTAGCAATTCGACAGTAATTATCAAACACTGCAAAAATCTGCTAAACCGTAAGAAGAAGTACATGCATGAGATAATGCAAGTTGTATGCAACCAACGTCATGCATCTTATGAGAGGTCTTAGTGACATCGCGGATGCATTATAGCATAATAACTAGAATTACCTGGTCAACCAGGGTGGCTAAGATACTCGTGTCCGAACATTTATTTTATGTTTTTATTTTGTTTAAAAAATTCACATTTTGACATCGTCTGCTATCTTCATTATGTATTTGGTTTCTGAAAAGAAAGTAACAAATCGATTTAAAACAAACAAAACAAACAAACAGCCTCCGGTCAGATATGCCAATCTGGTAAGTCGTATATTGACGACACAAACGAGAATTCTTCGTTATCAGCTCATATGCGCATAAGTGATACAATTTTAAGAAAATAGAATTTAAAGAACACATTTGACCAGTCCCTGATTCAACATTATACAGAACTATATAAGGAACTGATTGGATTCTTTGAAGTTTAAAAGTTCATGAGAGGGTGCCTAGCAGTACGTAGACACCAAGTACAATTACTTTATACATAATTACATACAACCGATGGCTCTCATCTCTCTCTCTCTCTCTCTCTCTCTCTCTCTCTCTCACAAACACACACACACACACACACACACACACACACACACACACATAAAGATTTTTTTAATGAAAAGCAGTCATATACGCATGTGCCTGAGAATCGACTGGTTAATGGCAAATATTTGGAGATGGGTGGGGTAATTTTAAAACAATTTCCAGTGCAACGTTTGAACGGATAATATTACTCAAAGTGCTTTGTTCAGGATAGACAAACTTTAATTATACTATATACAAATCAGTATATCATATTTATGTAAGAAACTACCCATATTTCTGAAGACATCATCTCCCTTATGTTTTATACACATGGCACTTTATACCGTATCAAGTTGGGTACCAGTTTAGTACTTACTGGAAGCAACTGAGGCATTTACCACCATACAGAGTAAACTAATAAGGCGTGCTCTCTGTTTCCCTTTTTCGGTTCATTGCTGAAAACATTTTTGACTTTAGGTTGTAATTTACTTAATCTTAAAGTGTAAAGAAAGCTGAGATTTAGATTCGCCGTTCATAACCAAATCCTAGATATACTATATTTACGTTTGTCGCTGACGTTCGACAAAGTCTGCTTTGGGAGTTGTTTTCTGTGTTTTTCTTTATATTTTTTATGACAAGAAATTTGAGGTTCAGCCTTAAGAAATATCAACTGTTAAAGGAAGTGACAGGAAATTAGGACATCAATAATACAGCATTTTTACGATGGTTGTCATGGAAGCGTTGGTTTGTCAAGTGGACGACATTTTATAATTGTAGCATCAATGCCTTTTGGAATAACAATTCTGGCATGAAGAGGCAACTTTATTTGTTACAAACTTTGAAAGTGATCCAAGTCTGTTTTCTGTCTTCTTGATTTCCTTTTCAATAGTATTCACACTAAAATTGGGGTTTTAATTCCTAACAGAAACGTTATTAAGTCATAGTTTTAAAAAGAAAACGCACGACAAATATTAATACGAAAACACATCGTTAATTTTTTCCAGACACCTAGGCCAGCTCTAAATAGTCTGCATGTGGAGAAATTACTTAATGAACCAATTATAATAATCTCCTGACCGATGTGTTCCGCACTGAGATCAATTGTAGACATTTACTTCAAGTGACAATTGTAGTCAAGATACAGGGTTAATAATATATTTTAACTTCTTTATTAACTTCTCTTTCATAATGAAAACCTAGAATAATTATGACTTTCGGACTGAAAAAAGACAATGACAATTTTCATTCCGAGTCGTTATAGAGACTGACACTCCGCGCTCTCGTTAGTGTGCCAGGGACAAAGATCCTTCTCCACGCCCCCATCACTTATGTGTGAGAACCTTTGTTAATGTAAGATGAAAATCATGGCGTACAGAAAGAAGCTATACCGTTAGAGCACAGTAAAGTCACAATTCCACCATAAAATAGGAATCTTTAAGACTCCTCGGTCCTTGTGCTAGTTCAAATATTGAATTATCAAAAACAAAATACATACATAACACAAGAAAATACACATAAGTTACAAATTCTAAAATACTTCCTTCAAACGTTTGTTCAGAATTAAAAGTTTAAACTTACAATGTTTGTATGGCATACTTACCTAACTTGCCACGATAGGACAATTGCAATGTAGATGCATATCATTATTCCAGATATAAACCAATATATTATTTTCACTCTTTCATATTTTTCAGAGCTTTAGATAAGCAGCGTATTTGTGTATGCTGTGCAAAATAAAGATAGACTAAAAACGGATAAGGAATTATTTAAATTTTGACCAAATCATACAAACAGTATAATGTTAGCGTTTAGTCCAATACTGTCAGCACATTGCTCGTGCAGTAAGCATAGTCCATTGTTTATCAAGACGCATTCAGTCCATATAAACTATGTTATCGGAACAAGACCAGGATGCCTTGCGTTCCGTTCAGATAATTATATATGATCATTGCGAGACTTTCTCAGGTAAAGCCGAATGCATCAAATTCTTTTTTCATTTGCTTCTTTTCTGTCAATCCAAAGGTCAACCCAAAAATAGAAATAGCCAATGTGTTTGCGGTTACTTTTTTGCAAAGAAATTTCTAGTGAACAGCGAACCTATCAAATTAACTTGTATTCCTACAGTATATCCGATGTTATTTCTCGACATTTCAGACATGACCCAGCGATGTTTCCACACATTCGGACCACCTCGCCTATTTCTGCGAGACAAATATATCCCATGGCTGTATGTCTGCGCAGTTATTTCCAGAATAATCATACATTTCGTTCACCGGAAATTTCCTTGGTAAAAGGAAACCGCGATCTATTTGGAACACATTGGCTATTTCTGCAACTGAAGACTCTGCAGGATTGACCGAGAAGTTGCGATTGAATAAAAATATGGATGGATTCGCAACTTCATGGTCAATCCTTATTTCCTAAATAAGAGGTGGTCCGAACAGCAGCTAATAGTAGCGCTCGCATACATTCGAGGTATGATAGGTGGTATTACAAGTTGTGTTTTGACACTTTTAGAGTAAATAGTTACCCTTCTATCCAGTGTCATCATGGTAAATATTACTTTTGGATCATGCCAAAATACATGTAATTTTAAGTTGAGGAGGGTCGAAATGTTCTAAGAGTACGTAATCTCTGTCTCTTTGTCGGGCCCCGAGTGGCTGAGTGGTCTAAAGAGCTCACCGTCACGTATCGCTGCCATCTCACTCCTGTCTGTGTGAGTTCGAGTCTCAGATTTGGCCAATATAGGCCTGTCAGAAAGCTTGCCAGTAGCTTCTCGTGGGCCGGTGGTTCTTTCCGGGGTTTTCGCGGGTTCTTCCTCCACCATTTATACTGACCGCCATGTATAGCCTATCTTGTGCTGCAAAATGGCGTGAAACCCTATGACAACAACAACTGTCTCTTTGTCGCTGTCTCTGACATTGTATAAATACTTGTAATTTGAAGTTCAGAAATAGTCAGTCTGTTTTAGAGTACATTCTCTCTCTCTCTCTCTCTCTCTCTCTCTCTCTCTCAAATCCGATTAAATCCGTTGCAGAAAGTATGGATCTTTCTTATTAGTTTCATTTTGATGCCTGATATATCCACTCTATGGATCAAAGTACAAGCTACCAAATAAAGGATTCTTTAACTGTAAATCCATGGAACCTGAAGAAGAAATATATCAGATATGGTCGTACAGTAGGTTTCGTCTCTATTTTGTTTTAATCCACAGCGATGCAGAGTTTTCTTTGGAGTGAAATATTTATGAATGCACAAGGTGATGATATTGTCACTCAACAAGCTTCTCCTTGCCTAAAATTCACAAAGGCATGATTTCGGACACAATCCATATTTCATGTATCAATTTTATAGTTAGTTCCACAACTTCAGAATGATCTGGGTAAGTTAATGGTAAGACCTCTTTCTTCAGTGGAGTCACTGACTGATTAAACAGTAAGAGCTCCTTTTTTAATTGAGTCCAAAACCTGTTTAAATCATAATACAAAATTGATCGTATTTTGCACAGAGACATGCAAATTTATGACTCCTTTTACGTATAGACGAGGACGTGTGGGAAATCCACCGTGGTATTTTTCCATCTTTGGAAAGGGAAAAATGGAATATCCTAATTATTTAATTGGCAAACTGCATACAACTTGAGGGTAATCGATATTCATCAAAATTACTGGAAAATCAGTCCATAATATTAAATTTCAAACACAGCATACGGTAATTAATAGAAGCAATTAAGGATATTAAGAGTGGCAATTAAGGGTAATTAACAGAAACAAAGATTTTGCAGGAATTTCTTAAAACTGTAAATGTTTCCTCAGAAAAGTGCAACATATTTACAAGACTTCAAAGACATGAACATCTCTTCAAAAGTCAAAAAGAAAATAATAATGTATAACCAGTTTAATAAGACAGCATATTTTTAAGAAAGATTGTTTTAATTTTTTAATCAATTTTTGAAAACTTTGTGTACAAAAAATTAACAACAAAAACTGTTGAAAATGCAGATATATTAGATTCTGAAGTACTGTCGATGTAATTATTGTTTTGAGACTTTTCCCCAAAAAAGTTTTCTAGAGAAGTGAAAAGTAAAAATAAGCAAAGTTATACGCTTTCAAGGCAAAATTGTAGGTAATCATGTTCTTTTTCCTTCTTTCTTACTGTGTCGTGACACTAGCCTCTCTTTATTATATGGCCTTTTATATAGTGTCGTGACAATAGCCTCTCCATGCTAAATGTTTGATTATATAGTGTCCTGAACACTAGGCTCTTCATATTAAATACAGAAAACCGTGTAAGCTTTTCTATACCAAGAGTTCCATTGATGGATTACTTTGCCAGACTATTTATCAATAGAACGTAATTACTACAGGACGTCTGGTGAAATCATTCTTGATGGATTTGTATTAAAACATGTAAAGATTACTTGTTTTGCGTAGATTGCTCTTGGAACAAGTCAAGTTCAGTAAGCTGTGTAGCGTAGACTGTGAAGGAAATGAGTAGTCACAGTTGGAAGGAAAAACTTGACTAGTATAATTTCTGTGGGTCTATCTGTCTGCCTATCGGTGAGTATGTATTATGTAGGTAACTAGGTGTGCATACATTTGTCGTCCCTATATAACTGCATCAACTCGTCTCAATTAAACAACGTTATATATATATATATATATATATATATATATATATATATATATATATATATATATATATATATATATATTAGAACAGGTAAATCTAGCACACGTCCCTGCCGGGTTTGAAGATACATAATTCTATCATACCGGTCAGGTAAAAGTTCATTGTCCCCCGGCTGTAATAAAATAATTATGAACCCAAAAAAAATCGTTGTTATGGAGTTAAAAATTGGACAAGAGAGTGGGTGGGAAAATAGGACAAACTATGAGTGCAGAACATAAATATACAAGTAAATAAGTGAATATATATATATATATATATATATATATATATATATATATATATATATATATATATATATATATATAGTTATATCGTTTTTCTTAAAGATTGTGCAGATAAGAAAGCAGTGTTTAAAACAGAGCAAGCGATCACCTTTTATTCTAAACTGGTACCTGACATTCCGCTACTCACGATTACTCAAACAAGTGTAAACCATTCTGTTCACACAACTAGGCGAGAAGTCACAAGAGATTTTGATTTCAAAATAAACAAATGGGATATATTTTTTCGTGTTTTGACTACCGTGATTGTTATGGTAAGGAACGGCAAAGGGTGTTGTTATGGTAAGGAACGTCAAACGGTGTTGTTTTAGTAAGGAATGGCAAGGGGTTTTGTTATTATAAGGAACGGCGAAGCGTGATGTATTGATAAGGAACGACGAAGAGCTTTGTTATAAGGTACGGGAAAGGGCGTTGTTATGATAAGGAATGGCAAAGGGTGTTGTTGTGATAAGGAAAGGCAAAGCGTGATTTAGTGATAAGAAACGAGAAAGAGTTTTGTTATGATAAGGAACGGCAAAGGGTGTTGTTATTATAAGGAACGGCAAAGGGTGTTGTTATGGTAAAGAATGGCAAAGGGTTTTGTTATGATAAAGTATGGCAAAGGGTGTTGTTATTATAAGGAACAGCAAAACGTGATGTATTGATAAGGAATGGCAAAGAGCTTTGTTATGATAAGGTACGGCAAAGGGTGTTGTTATGATAAAGTACGGTAAAGGGCGTTGTTATGATAAGGAACTGATTGCGATAGACAGACTTTTCACTGTTTAAAGGATTCACATGCAGAATTCAAACTGTGCCAAGACAAATATACAAGAGAGAGAGAGAGAGAGAGAGAGAGAGAGAGAGAGACGCAGACGATTTGGAAGACAATTTAAATCAACAGAGTAGTATCAACATTGGTGAAGTGTTCAAAACGTTAACATTCATCAAAGTTATTAACTCCCCTGACAGGTGTGCCGAAGTAACGTTTCATGAGAACAACGTATACAAGGGCATTACGATACATAATGGAATGAGGAGAGAAAACGTACAGAACTGAAAAGACAAATGCTACTGCATCCAATCGGACTGTGACGACATTTATTCGAAAAACCATTTAAGAATACTACAGTAGCTGAATCGGAGCAAACTCGACCTTTTCTTCTAAGTTGTGAAGATAAACCGGCTGTAATTTGCCGTTATTGAGAACTATATTAGGAACTTCTTTTGCTGAAATGGCAGATTGTTGGCGGGAGGAAAGAAAGTCACAATCAGACCACAGTCGGCATTTTCTGTCGCAACGTATGTGGGGCACTCCAACAGAGGAGAATTACCAAAACGCATAAAATATATGTGTATTTCTACAAATATATCCGTGGCAACTTGTCGACTTAACGGTAATGGCCAAGAGATGTTCAGATCTATTAGCCGTCACTGTAGAAAATGGACGAGATGCTCCGACTGCTACTGCGTCTTGTCGATCAACAGCTTAAACAGACAATCAATTTTATAATTAAAAAAATAAATGATGATCATTGGGAAGAAATACACTATAACGCCGTGTTATTAAGTGTACCAGCGCAATCTTAGCATTTATAGAGCGTACATTTACCCTATCACGTACTTAGCAGAAGAGAAAATAAAAAATTCGAATACAGTTTTGTAAAATTGTCAGAATGAACTCTTAGAAAATAATATGCAGTAAATTGATTGGTAGGGAGAAACGATTGAAACGTCAGTCCTTATATTCTAGTATAGAACTTTCGTTACTCTTTCTTCAAGTTATATTCGATATTTTTCTGCTTATACTCACTCTTAGTTTTTAGTCTAAATGTGTAAGAATGCTTTTCATTTTAAATTTCTTTGCCCATATTTCACGTGATGGAATCTTTTCTTTCATTGCCATTGTTTCATTTTCTTTCCTTTCCCCTGATTTCCAGTATGAAGTAAGTTGAAACTGCGCGGTGTTACAGTACTTGTACGAATTCATATCTAGAACATTTAACAAAGTTTATATGATCTGAAACTATTTGATTGGCCATAACAGTTATAATTATGTATTTATGGAGGGCACGAGACGAAGAAGATATATTCTCTCGTCTGTTAAGCTGTTAAACAAGTGACAAAATTACAAAATTGCATATTTAGTGACACATTGATTAATCGCACATACAGAAATATGTTTTCATGATGAAGTGTATACAGAAAACACGGGGAATCTGAAAGTGTGCCAACATTTGTACATTAAGAAAACAAGACAAATCATGCCACAAAGGGTGTAGGTGAGTGCATTTATTTGAATATATTTGTATATTTGTGAATTTTAGAAAGGTATACAAAATACCTGTGTAGATAGAAGTTCCCTTTGTTTTACTCGGAATCTACAGAAATAGAGTCACACACACACACACACACACACACACACACACACACACACACATATATATATATATATATATATATATATATATATATATAGAGAGAGAGAGAGAGAGAGAGAGAGAGAGAGAGAGAGAGAGAGATTTTGTATCGAAACTCGTTTAAAATTCAGTTTACAAAAATATTTAGAAATCGCTGTAAGATTTATTTGTGCTTCAGAAACAGAGAGAGAGAGAGAGAGAGAGAGAGAGAGAGAGAGACTCGTGCAATTATTTAATTAAATATTTAAGCAATGTTTATTCATTAGGGTATTTTTGAAATTAATTTTAATACTACTTTCATTTGTTGAAATATCCATGCAGATTTTTAAACATGAAGAAAACCCCAGCTTCAGTTAGGAAGAAAAAAGAGTAAATGCTCATTTGAAAGAATGACATGTACAGGGTTTAAAGGCATGTCGGCACAATACTTTCTATATGGTATGCACAATGCTGGATTAATTGTGCCGATTAAAAGTTATGTTCTAAATGTGTCAAAATAAAAGATTGCAAGATGAACACCATTATGCTGAAATAATAATAATAATAATAATACAAATTAGTATCGTAAACAACGCGCTGTCAAGGAGGTAATAGACGTAGCAATAAACTGGAGGATGTCAAGCTTAAAAAAGAAAAGAATGAGGGTATGTTCACCTATTGTCACCACCATAATCCACGTTGGTAATCCCTCCTCCAACCCACCCCTTCCCCCAATAAGTGTGTTCAGAAAATAAAAGGCAGGAAACCAGCAACCTAGTAAATACGCAACAACGATCTAATTACATGATATTTATCGACGACCCGAAACTTTATGAATGATGTGGTTAGTAATGGACGTCTTGGTCCACATGGTGCGGACTGTCTCAACTGAATTTCAAAGGGAATTTGGAATAGACAAGAACATCAACAGTGACAAAGTAGAGGAGACAGAAAGCATAAAGTTCACACACTACTACAGAGGAAAACAAACAGTGGAGGATAGGGACTGCAAATACCAGGGGATTCTTGGGTAAGAGAGCCGACGAAATCATGTGATGTAGTGTAATATCTGAAAATAGTACATCTATAATGTGGATAAATTACTTTGCACAAAACGAAATGGAGATAACACATTAAATGGCATCATTACATTAATATTTTGCATCATCAAGAATCGTTGACGGGGGAATGAAAGAATTGGAAACGTAGATATCGATAAAAAAAAGCAACTGGCCATCGATGATGCACAACATCCACGGGCTGATGCATGAAAGCTAATGGCCATCAATGGCACACTGTATCAAAGATCCGATGTAACCACACTTTTCCTTTCCAGACCTGGAGAGGTGGGAGAGCCCAAATAAGAAAAGTGATGCCTAACTTATAGCTTTAATCAAGTAAGAAGGTCTTCTCGAACAGACCGAAAATGATATCAAGTAGATATAACATGAAGAGAGAACACCAAAATGGATTGGGGAAAAAAACCCGCAAAACAACAATACCAACAAGAATACAATGCATCAACAGTTTTCAAAGGAAAAATAAACCCATCGCCCCCCCCCCCCCCGACAAATTACCCAAACAACAAATCATTATTTGTCAGGGGCTCCTGCAGAATTATTTTTTTTGGGGAGGAGGGTATGCAGTGGTTTAATGCTAAGTTTTACGGATGTAGGCTAAAACATGTTTAGTGGTGAAATTGGAGGGAGGGGGAGTGATGTGCGGGCGCCCATGGTGGTGGTGGAACATGGATTTTTCTACAAAAGGGGATGGCGGACTCTAGTAAGAAAATAAAACGGTTGATAATGAACGGCAGCACATGACAAGGTACTCGTGGCTGAAAAGGCGAAAAACAATGTATCGAATGAAAACGTCTCACCGTTGTGCAGAATGTGCAGGAAAAAGGACAAGACTTAAAATCTGTTCGCCCAGTTTAAATTCAATAATATGTACGATAAACTACCCCTTGCCGTAATCGGGAAACTGTCTTGGATATATGGGCTTGTGTGTACAAACCTGTGGTGCGATAACCAGGCAGAGAGTGATTGAAAACATAAAGTCAAAGATATTGCGGTTTATTTCAATATCCGGACCGACCACGTGATTTAAAACAGATCATAGGATATTTGAAGAAGACAATAACCTGACCTACTTCCAAGGTGTAGGAATACCAGGGACATCTTGTGTCGCGCTCAGGGAGCAAGAAAACTCTATCTGTGACCCATTCGGAGAACTTAATAGGTTCTGGCAAACAAACAGATATCGCATCAGTGGTGGAAGAACTATATTTGGATCAATACCCAACAAGCTAGCGGCATTTTGAGGACATAGGAATACCAATAAGCCACATCCACTATAGAAAGCGTCGCCCTCAGAAAAGCAAAATTATGCCCAACGTCCTTGAGATTTCAAAATATGGGAGGTGGATCGACAGAGGAAAAAGACCCCAACATCATTAATCTGTGGCAGATAATAATGATGATGATGATAATAATATTAATAATAATAAGAAGAAAAAGAATCATAATAATACATATGTTAAAGAGGAAATGTATACAATTTTTTATTAACGTAAGAATTGAATTTCATGTTTACAAGTGTATGACGTCATAAAGCTTGAATATCGATTACACGATGCTTAAATCGACATGGAAAAAACATATATAAAGCTGGAAAAGGTGTTCCATATGTACATTTAACATATTTTCAACTATGTGTAACATATGTGACTGACACACGCAAAACGTGTAGTGCTCAACGTATGTTTGACATTTGGGAAACGTGTATAGTCAGTTCCCGAATGACGTCATCAGCAGCCATATTTGTGGTATGCTGGCAGATTTACCGTTGAGTTTATGTGGTATTTAGTAGTTGAAATAAATTTATCGAATCATAAGATACTGTTACAATAAATTTATTGAATCGTAAGATACTGTTACAATAAATTTATCGAATCTTAAGATACTGTTACAATAAATTTATTGAATCGTAAGATACTGTTACAATAAATTTATCGAATCGTAAGATACTGTTACAATAAATTTATCGAATCTCAAGATAATGTTACAATAAATTTATCGAATATCAAGATACTGTTACAATAAATTTATCGAATCATAAGATACTGTTACAATAAATTTATTGAATCGTAAGATACTGTTACAATAAATTTATTGAATCATAAGTTACTGTTACAATAAATTTATTGAATCGTAAGATACTGTTACAATAAATTTATTGAATCGTAAGATACTGTTACAATAAATTTATCGAATCGTAAGATACTGTTACAATAAATTTATCGAATCTCAAGATAATGTTACAATAAATTTATCGAATCTCAAGATGCTGTTATAATAAATTTATCGAATCATAAGATACTGTTACAATAAATTTATCGAATCTTAAGATACTGTTACAATAAATTTATCGAATCTTAAGATACTGTTACAATAAATTTATCCACCTCTGTCTGCGTGGGTTCGAGTCTCGGATTCGGCCAATGTGGATATGTGAGAAAGCTTGCCAGTAGCTCCTCGTGGGTCTGTGGTTCTTTCTGGGGGGTTTCCGGGTTCTTCCTTCACCATTAATACTTGCCGCCATGTATAGCCTATCGTGTGCTGAAAAATGGCCTTAAACCCTACAACAACAACAACAACAACAATAAATTTATCGAATCTTAAGATACTGTTACAATAAATTATCGAATCTCATGATACTGTTACCAAACGTACATAGATAAACAGAACGTAAACCATTCAGTGTGCCTTGTTCAAAATGGCTAATTTTGGTGGTTGCATATATGAGGAACTACCAGGTCACCCATCGTCCAGGTAAACTGGGCAGAATATCGTCTGCTAGTGACCTTATTGGGAAACATCTACTGAACAACTTTATCACTTCTCAACATATGGTTCTATTTTTCAGATTGTAGAAAACACTAATTCTAGACGTAGTGCTAACAGTAGACGTGAATCAATGCAGATGTCCTAAAAGAAACTGCAACTAACCAGCTTTCTAGCATGGGTAGGGAGTGAAGGTGGACCCACGTCGTCTAACCACAGGAGTCTGACGTTTTATCAATAAAGTACGACGAAATTTCTGACAACATGACATCACCTTATCGGTATTATAAATGAACACAAGGAGTGCAAGCGTGACCGCAACCCTCCGTTCCATTCGACTTTTCTCACGCGTCTTTTATCGTTTCAGAATCGCAAGAAGCCAAAAAAAAAAAAAAAAACTACGTATAACTCTCGGACGACCATTGCATGAATCCAATCCGGCGAATTAACCTTTATTTTCACCATTACGGTCACAAACCCTTTCCAGCAAAATCCATTAGAAGGAAGTAGCCCATTCTACCAGTTTCTACCCTGCAGTAAATATGCGTTAGGGTCTAATAATAATACCGAACACGGCGCAGAATCAGTGTTATCTTTTAGTACTAGGGAAATTTAATAATGCGGAATCAATCGATTAGTTGAATTTGCTCAGAATAATGAATGCATCATGAAAATGTTATTTACAGTATTATATTACTACTATTTTCAAAAGTTGTAAAAAAATGCTCACACTCTACACATACATACATACATACATACATACATACATACATACATACAGTTGCTGATAGAGTTCAGACTGTCCTCGCACTGTATACACATTAATCCTGATAATTTTAGTATTTTGTGTTACCTGTCTCATCTGTCTGTCTGTCTGCTTCTGTCTGTCTGTCTGTCTGTCTGTCTCTCTCTCTCTCTCTCTCTCTCTCTCTCTCTCACACACACACACACACACACACATATCACCATCATCATCAGTGGTTAATTAGTGGTATAAAGCTTTTCTCCTTTCCTACTGTTTTTTTCTCTCTCTATCATTATCATCATCATCATAATAAATAGTACATCTCTCATACAAGTAGCAACAGGGAGGGCGAATACTACAACATTTTCAATTAGAGATTTCGCTGAAAAATAAACCTTCCTACAAAAATGAAAATAAAAGATCAATAATGTCAAACCGAAGCCTCTAACCGACCCGAAACTTTTCTATTTGGGTTAGCTCATTTTTGTTACTTTATTTTTGACATTTGTGTTTTCATTTTTTATGGCGTATTTGTTTACCCGTTTTTGTCGTCGCCCTTCCTGCTGCCGTGTTTCTTAATCAAAAATTGTATGGAGACCTATACGATATTGCGACCGAGGATCATGTAAGTTTATCGTGATAAATCCGTGTGGTGTAGCTTGCGCTTTTGAAAAGAAGTTTTTGAATTTAATCATATCCACATCCCCTGAACACCAAATCTGATGAATGTTTCGCTGAGTACGTGTATCGACTCCATTAAACACAACTAAAATATTACAGTTATCTCTGATCACTTTATGTATTTGTGTATATCGCTGAGTAACATATATAACATCGGTGTTTTTGTGTCTGCCTCGGAAAAATATCCGTGTTGGATTTGATTGTTGGTTCAGCATCACATCATCGTACACTACGAGATTATTAATACGTCCATCGAGATCATCCACAGATGGAGCTTCATATATATATATATATATATATATATATATATATATATATATATATATATATATATATATATATATATATCGGTAATAAAATCAATAATATCATTATCATTATCATCTTCATCTTCATCCAACGACTTCGCTTCTTCGTTAAAATCTTTAAGCACATTGTAGCATTGCTGATCATCTACGGATGGTGCCACTAAATACATCTTATCCCACTTGAGCCATGTCATTATCAGATTAACAATAATTGCGTCTTACCAGACCCAGATGGACCTATTATAATTGCTTTGATAGAATTTGGTAACGCTGCATGATGATTGATTGGCTCTTGCTTTCGTGTCGCTGAGAAATCAATGACATCCATGTTGTACAAATATAATAAATAATATGAATTTATATTGTGTTCGATGCAGAGCACCCACCCCCACCAGTGGATTAATAACAATAATAACAAAAACTAAAAAGCGTGCGCTTACAGGCAAGTGTGTAAAATGTGGTACAAGCAAATACAAATTTATTTAGTCTCGTACGAAGATAGGTGGTGATATCGCTGCTTCACTGGGAAAATTACCAGGGACTCCATGGGCTAAGTACCCAGGAGAAAAACATCTACTTGGATATAATTATTGTGGTCCTGGAACCCGACTTGATATACGATTTGACGAACGAGACCAACCAAGACCTGGAGAGTATCCAATAAATGCAGTTTGATTAAGCATGTCACATTCATGATGTTGCGTATAAAAATCTGACCGCTCCGGTGGCCTTGTGGTAGAGCGTCCGCCTCGGATGCGGGAGGTCGCAGGTTCGAACCCAGGCCGAGTCATACCAAAGACTTTCAAAAACGGTACTAACAGCTGCCCCGCTTGGCGCTCAGCATTAAGAGGTTAGTGTTAGGACTGGTTGGCCTGGTGTCAAGATAATGTGACTGGGTGGGACATCATGCTACATGTCTGCGGCATGATGCCCCAGTGATAAACACCACTATAAACTGTCACACTGCAGACATCGTAGCGATATGACTGAAAAATTGTTAAAGCTACGTTAAAAATCTAAATCACACACACACACACACACACACAGACACACACACACAGACACACACACACAGACACACACACACACACACACACACACACACACACACACACACACACACACACACACACACACACACACACACACACACACACACACACACACACACGCGCTTATAAAAATCCGGATTTACAACAATGACATATTGCAGACGTGAAGATGATACGCACGTTAAAATCCGTAAAAAATAAATCTCTCAGAGAATCATTAGCTAATTGGCTGGTAAGATCCGCGATGATAGATAAATTAGTGCTAGAGGCCGGTAATTAATCATAGATAACTATTATAACGGAATCGATTTATTATAGCCCAAGAGGATATTGGAAGGGTAGAGCAGCGATTAGTAAACTTGCTGATGCAGCAGGTGTCGAACATTTTGTTGCCGCAGATTGGTTAGCAGGACAGGCAATATGGCAAATTTATCTACCACCACCTAAAAAAATTCAGTACGCACATTTTGATGTCAACGTTTTTAATGAAGTTCATCAGGCAGACATTTTGTTTTACCTCATGATACTATTAAAATTGGTAGACGTTAATCACGCACATACACATAAACGTTAACTGTCGTTGACGTTGCAAGTAGATATAAAGAAGCAGAACCACTATCAACAAAAACAGCAACTGAAGTTGCATCTTCTTTTGAACGAATTTATCAACGAGGACCCTTGCAAAGGCCACAGCTACTACGGGTTGATCCTGGCAAAGAATTTTTTGGTGCAGTATCATCTCTGATGAAAAAACATAACATCAAAATCAGACGAGGACACACCGCAATTCATCGCGATCAGGCAATCGTTGAGCGATTTAGTCGAACACTTGCTGAGAGATTATTTGGATATCAGTATGCGCAGGAAATATCTCTGAATAAAGTTCAGAAAGACAAGAGATTTCATGAATGGGTTGCAAGAATACCAAGTGTGATAGCTGCGTAAAATAATGAAATCACTCGTGCAACTTCTATGAAACCCATCAGCGTGATCACAAAAAAAAATAACAGTACAATGAAATGAATCTTCCTCAGAACATCCAGTACTAGGTAATGTGACTGTAAGATATTTATATGAACCTGGTGAACTTGAAGGGGGTAAAATAAAAAGAGCAACTGATCAAGGAAAATCCATATGTCGTCTGTCGCTACGATAAATTTTATTCTAAAATTATATTTTCGTGCAATGTCGAGATAATTAATAATTGTCTCTGCTCGCTTGTCATTCATTGTAGCATCGACAACACCATCGGTGTCGCGTATAATTCTGAATGTTGACCACACATGAGCTGCACCATCATCGCGAAATTCTCTCTTGGCTTCACTGATACGATTGATTAGTCTTATTTGTTAAATCAACCAGCGATCGCCTTGGTAATTCAGGGGTTATTCTGTCGAGATCGAATCTGGCTTTAGAGGGTTTAATTGCAGATAATCTCGCAAATTCCTCCATGTTATAATTAAGGCAAACATATATTTAATTAAAGTTTGATTATATATATATAATGATTCAAGCAAACAATCAAAGAAAGTTGCTTATGATTGGTTCTTCAGTTCCTTGTAACAGGGCTTGCGTAAATGAATTCTGTGGATGCCACATGCAAAGTATTCGTAGAGCGAGTCTAGGACCAAAATCGTGTTTACGATGTGGTGTTGGGGTTAGAGAAGAAACGCAGCCTTGTGTAAAATGCGGTGGTAAAACATACAGAAAGCTGAAACGATATTATGATAAAAAAAATAACGCCAGCAACATCGAATCTCCCATAAAAAACGCCGAAGACTATCTCGCCAGGTTTTCACTCCAACAATAAAATAATAATTTAGACAAATAATATTATTATATAAATAGAACAAAATGAATTTGTGAAGCATCCCATTATTAAAAATTATAAGGCATCTCGTGATGGTGTAATCAGGAACTGTCGATTAAAAAACCAGTCGGTACTGTTGATAAGGCCGGTTATCTCAGATTTACTGTTGGAAAAGAAAGATATTTATCTCATAAATTCATCTACGAATGTTTTTATGGACTAATCGAAGACGGACTTGTGATCGATCACAGCAATGGCAGGAAACTTGATAATTCTTTGGGTAATTTACAAGCTATTACACAGAGTCAAAATTGAAAATTTGGTAAAACTGGTAATCACAAAAAAATGCAAGGGTTGTTAAATCTGTGAACGTAGAGACTGGCGAAGAAATAATATTTCAATCAATGAATGCAGCTGGCAAATATTTTGATATTTGCATGTCTCAGATAAAATACACAAATCGGCGTATTCAAAGAAATACAAACAAAAAATAATATTTCAGGATCTCCCGATTGTGTTAGATGCAGACATCCGGATGAAGGGAGATAACTCCGTCAAGCAAATCTCTCTCCAGTAGAGTAATTAAGCAATTACGCCGCTTGTTACTGCGTAATATTATATGACTGCCGCGATTATTTTTTTTTTCATCGCAACTGTTATATTCAGCAACTTAACTGTATGTGTGGCAATTAGCTGTCAGCGGAGCAGCGTAATGTGTAGCAGTGCAAATTCGTAGAAGGATATTTACACCTTTTGACTTCGTCCCTGATAATTCAGAAAAACAGTAAGTCACGCCCCACTTGCGTGTGCACAATATAGGTAAGTTACTTCTAGATCTCCAGGTAAGATAGCTGTATAGACCTACATGTACTTTAACTCCCGGATGACATCCTGCAGAAATGTATGTGTGATTATTAAATGCAGATATTTCATACAGTGTATTTGGAAATTGAAATAAATCCACTCTGCAGTTTACAATAATTGTGATTTATTCGGTATATTGATCGCATGTAGGTTGTCTGTTTATCCAGTGTAGGTAACTTCATAATAATTTCTGAAACATATATTTGTAAGGATGGGTCCGTGGTGCAGTGCTAGCGTGGAGGATTCTCATACTCGAGGTCTGGTGTTCCAATCTCGTGACTGACAAATGTCGACGGCGGCGAAAATGTCGCAGTTTTTCATAATAAGTGGGGGCTCTAGCCCCAAAGGGATTTCATGTACACCTCCTCACCACGTCGAATAACGTGGTGAGTGCCGTTTTTGCACTGTCCCCGGGGTTTGATATTGGGGTGAGTATGCATGAAAATGTGTGAAGCCTAGACAGCCCTCTGAATCTCTAAATTCATCTCGTGTTTAGGAATTCGCCGGGGTGTGGGTCTATGCACGAGTTTGAAAACTGGAGCCTCAAAAATTAAACAGTAAGGTGATGTAGCTCTCAATCTCATTGAAGGGTACCCCACACAAGGATATTCAGAAAGAATGTCAGCGAGAAAAGAAAAAAGCCCATCGGCCATAAGAAAGGCCTCACAAAAGGACCTTATGGAAAAGCAAATACTGGCAAATGAAGGGGCCCCGTGGAATGGTAACCGCTCATCATTGCTACTGTTTATTTTTTGTTTTTTATTTTGATCAATTTATTTTTATTTTTATATTTTTATTTTTATTCTGATTCTGATTCAGAAATATCTTTATTTTAATCAATTATTTATTATATAGTGAATTCTGAAAATGTTAATGCAATTATTTCTGAGATTAAAAAATTGAACGATGAGGATATAGAATTATCTGATCAATTGGATCCTGAAAAAATCACAAATGATTTTAAAGCGCTACAGGAACGGAAATATGATGGGAGATACGCTTGCAGCTGAATATAGATTCATTAAATTACTTCAACAGGCCGTGAAACAATCTCTACTTTATGTAGTTTATGATGAGGATATTCGCAAATTCGTGTCACTCGCAAACGCGATTGAGAAAGTTAGATCAGAGTTATCACGCGAATACGAAACAAATAAGTTTGTAAGTTCACGTGTGCGACAGCTAAAAAATTATGTATGACAGAGTCGATCTTGGGAAAGTCACTGACGAAAAACAAAAGAGATTATGAAAGTGAATATTGTATTTATTTTTATTCTGATTCAGATTCAGATTATAATATCTTTTTTTTTATTTTTCTGATTCAGATTCAGATTTATTCTTTTTTATTCCAACAAAAAGTAGCTACGAACGCACATACAAATTAATCGTTAAAACTTCATTCCTTAAATCAAGAAAGTGTCCGGTTTGGTCAGTAAGTCTAAAATGTATCCGTGACAACAGCGGATTATGACATTGCAGATAAACCGGTTTAACAGGCACTGACACAATTAAAAATCCAGGAGGTACTTCGGGGGTAAAAGAATATAGGATATATCCCTGTTGTGCGTGTCTGGATCTTTCTAGATCGACTTGATAACTTCCATCAATAGCATCACACACCAAATTAACTGCGATCGTTGATGTGATCGCGACAACACCTGGTGATACATGACGACCTCCACCGTATGGACCATTGTTATATTTGAGAATAATCGCTGGAGGGGGTATTTTTCTCCACGCGTCTACGATCTTGGGAAAGTATTCATCGATGATATCATTAACTGATTTTTTCAGTTCATCGCCGTTAAATTCTGGTATTACGAATGTTGGTAATTGTTCTTCGGTTATTTTAAAGTGTTCAAGAAATAATTCTTTAAGTTTTATTTTTTCGTAGGGATAGACTGGAATAGTATAATCTGCATCTCTGATAATCACTGTTTCGACAATGATTTTGTTGAAAAATTAGAGGTCTGATGCAACCTGGTTTAAATGTTGTATCGTTTCTACTATTTGTTATTTTATATCGTCGTTGTAATATTGTGTTATAGAAGATCGTTTAGGTTCTGGTGGATTTTCATATGTCGGTGGAACTTCTGGCCATCCTAATACGGTTCTGATCGATGACTGATATATATCTACTGTTACGTATATGTAATTAAATTGCTTGTATGTTAATTTTAAAATTCTTTTTGATTTTATTTTTGTTTCATTACATTTTATTATAATGATAATTTTCATTGGATTTAAATCTCTTTTCCGAAAATTGGCTTGACCCGATTAGATTATAACGATTTTTTCAGCATTATTTCCAGCTCACTCTGGTTCATAGATCTTTTAAACATCAAGATAAAATGATTGGCTATTACCAAGGTCATTTTCTGATTGTGTGGTGGCTCTAATTTGTAAACAACGTTTTTTTTTATTCAATCTTATAGCAAGATTCCCTAAGTTTTTTAAGGCGTGAGTGCAAATTATCATTTTTTTATTGCGCTGTTCAAATTAGTGGTCACGTAGCTAGTCTCGTGAGCCACCATGTGATCTAAAATCGAGGCTTAAAACAGTAGATTGTCCAGTCGTATCTTTACACCTTGAGGGTACAAGATGTTTCAATTGTTGATGTCAGATTGCTTTGAAGTTCATTTATATTTTGGAATTAAATTATTCATTCTCTAGAAAACTACACAAGTGCTTCATATTTATAAAAGTTCTGGGAGAAAGATATTCAGTGGAAATTTATTCTGGAATTATAAACGGTAACATTATAAACTGTCATTCAATCGAGGATCTGTGCCACCAGTACAACGACCTAATCTGACGTCATCGCCTTCCATATTGGAATTTCATCGAGATTCGAACCTGGATTCAAATAGAATTGTTTAGTGATAGGACTTATATTTTTCAATTTTAGGATTAATTTTTGGATTAAATTCACAAACCGTAAGTCCTATTTCCATTATTTACATTGTTTTCTATTGAAATAAATTATTTTGTTAAAATTTACAAAGCCTGTTGACTTCACTCTTTTCTCTTGTTACTTTTGTACGAGCCTACACGTAACAAAGAGAAAATTGGGGGCTCGTTCGGGATATATGAATTTTGGCTAAAATATTTCAGAAAATTGTTTTTTCTTTTAAACTTTAAATTCCCCTAGTTTTTAAATCCCAAGTACTGTTTTACATTTTGTTTGAAATCTTTAGTGAAAACAACAGGTTTTCATTCACAATGTCATTGAAAGTGGAGACTTTTCTTTCTAGTCCTACTCAGGAGCAGTTGGATAGTTTGAAAAAAGATGAGTTGCTTGAACTTGCCAGAAAACACGATCTTTCTGAGGTAAAATCTTACTTAACGAAGCAAGAAATTAAAAACGTTTTGATTCAATATTTGGTAGAGAAGAATGTTCTTCATAAAAGTATTTTGTCTTCGGTCAGTAAGTCGGTATCAGACTCTGACATAAAAGTAAAGGAGTTAAAAATGAAATACAACATGGAATTGGAGTTAAGGAAGCTCGAGCTTGAGAAAGAAGAGAGAGCGAGAGGAAGAGAGAGAGAGAGAGAGAGAGAGAGAGAGAGAGAGAGAGAGAGAGAGAGAGAGAGAGAGAGAGAGAGAGAGAGAAGCAATTGCAATTGCAATTTGAGATAGATGAGAAAGAGAGACAGGAAAGAGAGAATAATAAACAAATAAAATTAGAATTTGAGAAAGAGGAGAGAGAGACAGGGAAGAGAAAATGACAAATAAATGAAATTACAATTAGAAGAGAAGGAGAGAGAGAGAGAGAGAGAGAGAGAGAGAGAGAGAGAGAGAGAGAGAGAGAGAGAGAGAGAGATAAACAATTACAATTTGAGAAAGAGGAGAGAGAGAGACAGATGCAATTACAAAGAGAGAAGGATGAAAGGGAATTTCAAATTAGAATGAAAGAATTTGAGCTGGCAAGTGAAAAGCACATTTCCACTTCACATACAAATTCAAGTTTTGACATTACAAGAAATATCAGATTAGTGCCCGTTTTAGAGAAAAGGAAGTAGACAAATATTTTCCTCGTTTTGAAAAAGTTGCGGAAAATTTGAAATGGCCAAGGGAGTATTGGACTCAGCTACTACAATGTGTACTAATTGGTAAAGCTAGTGATATTTACCATTCAATGTCAGTACAACAGAGTTCTGACTATGATTTGGTTAAGGAGTGCATCTTAAGGGGTTATGCGTTAGTCCCTGAGGCTTATCGGCAAAAATTCAGAAACTATAAAAAGGAAGCTGGACAAACTTATGTTGAATTTGCAAGAGAAAAAGAGCAGTTATTTAAGAGATGGTGCTTAGCCAAGAAAGTTGAACATGATTATGAAAATATCAAACAACTTGTATTACTTGAAGAGTTCAAGAACTGTGTCCCTAGTGACATTAAGAATCATCTTGAAGAGCATAAGATTGAAACCTTGGAAAATGCTGCTCTTGCTGCCGATGAGTATTCTTTAACTCATAAAGTTCCTGTTGTAGGCAAATCATTCACTCAGCAGTCTACTGGTAGAAAGGTATTTCAGCCTAATGCGACTCCTCCTAAAACTCAGTCTGGCACAACTTCTAAAAATCAAGCTTCTGATAAACTTGATTCAAAATCCTTGTCTATTCCTATGTGTACCTATTGCAAGAAAAAAGGACACGTTATTTCTGACTGCTTCAAACTGAAATATAGGCATCAGAATCAAGATAGACCTATCCCAAATGCTCTTATTTCTAAGAGGTCAAGGTCACGGTCATGTATTGAAAGCAATACATTTGTTGGGTCTAATAAACCCCAGTCTGATTTTATTATGGAGAATTATGAACTATTCATGTCGAAGGGTTCTATATCACTCTTGGGTGATTTGGCCAATCCTATCCCTATTAAAATTGTAAGGGTTACAGGAGCTTCTCAGAGTCTTTTATTATCAGGTACTTTACCTTTTTCTGAGAAGTCTTGTTCTAATGTGAGTGTTCTCAATCAGGGAGTAGAGTGCAGCTTTGTTAATGTTCCTCTCCATTCTGTAAATTTGTCATCAGACTTAGTTTCAGGACCTGGGACAGTCGGAATAGTGTCTAATTTACCCGTTCAGGGCATTCATTTGTTACTAGGCAACGACCTAGCTGGAGACAAGGTTGTGGTTAATCCAATTGTAACTGACAAGCCTTCTCTGGATCAGAAAGTTGATCCTATTGAAAAAGAATACCCTAATTTATACCCAGCTTGTGCAATTATCCTAGAGCTATGGCAAAGAAAGCTCTTGAGAATGATTATGATAAGGAAAATTTTCCTTTAACTGACACATGTATTGGTCAGGCTTTTGATGAGGTCACTTTCACTCCTAATTTGGATCAATCAAAAGATATTGATCACAGTGATCCTCTTTTAAATACTCATTTTCTTTTATCTAATCAGAGTGACAAACGACAATCACTTGTCGTCGAACAGGAAAAAGATCCTGAGATCTCTTGTTTGTTTCAGAGTGCCATTAGTGAACTGAAACCACTGAAGTACCTGTCTGTTATTTCATTAAAAATGGAATTCTTATGAGAAAATGGAAATCCCCCGAGGTTCCTGCTAGTGACGAGTGGTCAGTGAACTATCAGATTGTAGTTCCAAAATCTTACAGTCAGGAAATATTTAGTTTGGCCCATGAAACTCCTCTGGCTGGTCATTTAGGGATAAATAAAACTTATCACAAGATCTTGACTCACTTTTATTGGAGAAAAATCAAAAGTGATGTTTGTAAATTTTGTAGATCTTGTCATACTTGTCAAATGGTAGGAAAACCCAATCAGAAGATACATAAGGCTCATCTGCAACCAATTCCTGCATTTGATGAACCATTTAGCAGAATTATGGTAGATTGTGTTGGTCCCTTACCTAAGACCAAGTCAGGCAACCAATATTTGTTGACCATTATGTGTGCATCAATAAGATTCCCAGAGGCAATTCCTTTGAGGAATATTAAAACCAAAACCATAGTAAAGCTGTGATAAAGTTTTTTACTCAATTTGGCCTTCCCAAATCTGTCCAATCTGATCAATGGTCAAATTTTATGTCTGGAATTATCCAGCAAGCTATGCACGAATTAGGCATTCAACAGTTTAAATCTTCTTCTTACCACCCTTTCAGCCAAGGGACTTTAGAAAGATTTCATCAGACTTTGAAGAGTATGATTCGGTCTTATTGCTTTGATATTAGTAAAGATTGGGATGAAGGCATTCGTTTACTTTTGTTTGCTGTTAGGGAGTCCGTTCAAGAACCGTTACGATTCAGTCCCTTTGAACTAGTTTTCGGACATACTGTACGTAGACCCTTGAAGCTTTTGAAAGAGAAACTTCTTTCTAATGAAGATACTGAACTCAATCTTCTTGATTATGTTTCGGATTTTAAGTACAAGTTGTCAAAGACTTGTGAGGTCGCAAGAGCAAATCTGCACTCTACTCAGTTAAAAATTAATCAAGGTATAATAAAAACTCAAGGGATAGGAGTTTTCAGAATGGTGATAGAGTTCTGGCTCTCTTGCCCATTCCACAAAATCCCCTTCAGGCCAAGTATTATAGACCATACACGGTTGGAAAGAAAGTAAATTATTTAAATTACATCATAAATACTCCTGGTAGGCGAAAGCAAAATCAACTTTGCCATATTAACATGTTAAAGGAGTATATTCAAAGAGATAGCCAGGTAAATCATGCAATTAATTTAGTTGTACCTGTCCTACCAAATGAGGATTAAAGTGAAGAAATTCAATGGGACACTGTTGATCTTGGAGCAACAAATCTTCGGAATTCGGAAATTATGAAAAATCTGGACCAGAAACTTTTACATTTGCAGCAACAAGAAAAGAATGAACTTAAACAGTTATTATTCGAATATGAGCACTTGTTTCCAGATATTCCTACGAGGACAAACAAAATTTTTCATGACGTTGAAATTGTAGATTCAAAACCTGTGAAGCAATACCCATACAGGATGAACCCTCTCAAACAGGAATACTTGAAAAAGGAAATTATGTATTTGCTGGAGAACGATTTCATAGAGCCCAGTAAAAGTGATTGGAGTTCACCATGTATACTTGTTCCGAAACCAGATAAAGCTTTCCATATGTGCACTGATTATAGGAAGGTGAACAGTGTGACAAAAACAGATTCATCTCCATTGCCAAGAATCGATGACTGTATTGATAAAATTGGAAATGCCAAGCACATCACCAAATTTGACCTTCTGAAAGGATTTTGGCAAATTCCACTAACGGAAAGGGAAAGGAAATTTCGGAATTTGTGACTCCAGATGGACTCTATTAATATAAAGTGATGCCGTTTTGTGATGAAGGGTTCCTCAAGTACCTTTCAACGTTTGATGAATATGATTACCACTGGTCTAGATAACTGTGATGCTTATATCAATGATGTCATCATCTACAACGACGTCTGGAAAGAACATCTAGCAACAAGTCGGAAATTCTTCGACAGACTCACTGATGCAAATTTGACAATGAATTTATCTGAAAGTGAGTTATGCCGTGCTTTTGTAACTTTTCTAGGACATATTGTGGGACATGGTCAAGTTAAACCTATAGATGCTAAGGTCAAGGCTATCTCTGATTTCCCTGTGCCTGTCAGTAAAAAGGAACTGATGCGATTTTTGGGTATGTCCGGCTACTATCGGAAATTTTGTTCCAATTTTTCTAATACTACTGAACCCCTGACAAACTTGTTGAGCAAGAAAAATAAGTTTTCTTTGAACTGAAAAATGTTAGTTGGTTTTTGATAGGTTAAAAGCCATCTCAAAAGTGCGCCGGTTCTCACAGCTCCAAATTTCAATCAATCTTTTAAATTATCTGTTGATGCAAGTGATGTTGGGGTTGGAGCAGTATTGATTCAAGAAGATAGAAATGGTGTTGATTATCCAGTGTGCTATTTCTCTAAGAAATTAAATAAGCACCAAAGAAATTACTCAACAATCGAGAAGGAATGTTTGGCTTTAATATTAGCATTACAGCATTTTGACGTTTACATTAGTTCAGCTCCTTCTCCGGTTGTTGTGTTTAGTAATCACAACCCCCTTACTTTCATCGACAAGATGAAGCTAAAAATCAAAGATTATTAAGGTGGAATTTGTTTTTGCAAGAAAATAATCTTGACATCAGACACATCAAAGGAAAAGACTATTTGATTGCAGATGCACTTTTCCGTCTATAGAAATATTATTTCATGTACACTTTGTATAATTCATAAGAGTTTTGTTATGTAATTTTGTTTTACCTCATGTATAATTTACATATGGTGAAAAGAAAGCTTTATTACATAAATCTTTTCTTTATGGGGGGAAGTGTTACGAATATGTAATTAAATTGCTTGTGTGTTAGTTTTAAATTCTTTTTTTTAACTTTAATTTTGTTTCATTATATTTTATTATAATGATAATTTGTACTGGATTTGACTATTTTCGGAAAATTCACTTCTCTGTTTTGACCTGAGTAAAATGTAAAAGATATTACATTGTCAGCATTTTTAGCTCACCTTGGTTGAGACGTTTTGGAAACACTAAGTGAAAATGATTGGCTATTACCAAGGTCATGTCAGCCCACGTGTGAGCTGAGTTGTAAACAGCCTTTCTTTTTTAATTTATTTTCAGTATGGGAATCTGATTCTTAGATATGGCTATTCTTGCCTACGTGATAATTGGCATGTTTTTACTGCGCTGTTCAAATTAGTGATCACGTCGCCTTTTCATGTGAGCCACCATGTGATCTAAAATCCGGCTTAAAACACCCTTCTGCTAATAGATTTTTCAGTCGTAATTTTTACACCTCAGAGCTAAAGGTGTTTTATTGTTGAAGCCAGTTTGTTTTGAGGTTCATCTTTTTTTGGGATTTAATAATTTGTTCTCTAGAAAACTGCACAAGTGCTTCTTCTTTTTATAAAATACTTGGACAAAGACATTGAGTGGAAATTTATTCTGGAATTCTGAACGGGAACATTATAAATTGTTATTCAACGAGGATTTGTTGCCATCAGGACAACGACCTCATCTGACATCATCGCCTTCCGTATCGGAATTTCATCAAGATTCGAACCTGGATTCAATTAGAACTGTTTAGTGATAGAACTTATATTTTTCAATTCTAGGATTAATTTTTGGATTATATTCACAAACCGTAAGTCCTATTTCCTATTGTAACATTGTTTTCTAGGGAAATAAATTATTTTGTTAAAATTTACAAAGCTTGTTGGCTTCACTCTTTTCTTTTGTTACTTTTGTACGAGCCTACACGTAACAGTACATTGAAGGTATTTGACGGTATAGTATAGGGTTTAGGATAGTAAATTACTACTCATTAGTAACTACATAGTAGGTACTGGTTACTTCACACGAGTCGTTAATGGTATGATGTGGGTGTTGGATAGTAGATGACTGAATATTGGTCACTGTACACACGGTTAAAGAGTCAATAGCACATTTGTACACATTATAAAATAATTTGATTTTAATATAAAATTCTCATTTATTTAAACAATTTGCTTTTGAATGAAAACCGGAATTTACTTCGTAACAGCTTACAATGTTTAAAAATGTTTCTTTTTTAAATTTCCTGACATTCCCGCACCAATTTGTGTCCTTGCCTCGTGACATCTTTTCTTTGATGACTGAAAATGCAGATTGAATAGGAAATAATTTGTTGAAGCATTTGATACTTAAATAGTTCAACCAATATTTAATCTGCGTCCACATTTATAACATTCTGTGATTTAGTACCCACTTTAGAAGAAGAATAATAAACAATATAAAATAAAATTGTCTCGATTGATCTATCATTTTATCTTTTTTATCATTAAATTATAACAAAGTTCTGTAATATTTTAAAACTCAATAAATCCTACTTTGGGTCCATTCTTAAATTTGCTCGGTATCAGTATTGCAGAAATGAA
>JAECUM010051136.1:0-22654 GCA_016617855.1 Megalonaias nervosa | reverse complement strand
ATATATATATATATATAAATTAAATATTCCCCTTTATAAATGTAGTGTTCATAGGAAATGTGTAATATATTCACAAACTAAATAGATTCAACTTTGCTGAGTGTATACAATGTGAGGATGATTTAGTACGTGTGTTAAACTAATAAAGCAATGATGTGGTATCCATCTAGATGCTTTTTGACCAAAATTATGCTTTATGTCGAGATGGCAAGAAATCTGTCCACCACGACGTTTCAAAATGGAAGTGCCACGCCAACTCACTAACCCATATTTGAGATTAAAGTCAACGCCATCTATTGAGGAAAATAAAAGTTGCGACTTTGAAACAATCTGGAAGCTCGAGTCACTTGAAATTCATCGATCATTTTCAAGCTTTGAACATGCTTTGAGCTGACAATAAGCCTTGTCGTTGTCAGGCTCTGAAAATGTTTTTGAGGTGTGAAAATAGTCTTCTTGTAGTCGAGCTCTGAAAATGCTTTGCGGTGTGAAAATAGTTTGGTTGTTGTAGAGCTTTGAAAACGCTGAGATGTGAAAATAACCTAGTCACTGTCAAAGTGTGAAAATGCTTAGGGGTTTGAAAATTGTCTAGTTGTAAAGCTGTGAAATAGCGTAGTCGTTGTCAAAGTGTGAAAATAGCCTAGTCGTTGTCAAGCTTTGAAAAAGATTTGAGGTGTGAAAATAGCCTAGTCGTTGTCAAACTGTTAAAATAGCCTATTCGTTGCCAGGCGATGAGAAAAGCCTACTTGCTGTCAAGCTGTGAAAATAACCTAGTGGTTGCTTTACGGTGGAGACTCATTTTTGGGCAAGAACCGTACATACAATACAATACAATATAATTAGCCAAAACCATGTCTCATATTTCCCAATTAGAAAACCAACATGTTTATAAAACATTAAGTGGCACTTACTTATCAGTGAAAAATATTTGATATATAATGATATGTTTTGAACAATCGGTACAGAAGCCCGGAAAGGTTCGACACGCAGTACGATCTTATCAAAAAGTTTAAATTAATTAATTGTGCTACTTTACCGCCAGATTTAAGAAACATTTTAGGTCTTCGAGCTGCTTTACCTGTTGGTATAAAAAATATTTATTCTAGTAAAGCAGTCATCGACGCAATAATAACAGTTTGGGATATTGACGAATACCTAAGTTTAGAATGAACAAAGTGAATCTGGTCATGATTTTCATTATTTTCAATGTATTGATGTTAAGCTCGGAAGCAATTGGTCTGCTAGAAGACGCAGAGAAGGGCGACGTTAGTGCCATACGTCTACGTCTTGAAGATGAGAAAGAGAAACGGTTACTGCTTACTAATGACGTCGAGGTCCTGATGCTGAAAGTAGCCAGTTTAGAGCGTCAACTGGTGCAGTCTTCAAAGCATGTTCCATTAGGTAAAACGATTCTTCTTTTATTTCATCTGCCAGTCAGAACTCTTTGCATACCAAGGCCAGACTGTACTCTTTTTGTATACCAAGGCGAGACTGTATTCTTTTTATACGAAAGCCAGACTGTATTCTCTTCTTATACCAAGTACAGGCTGTACTCTTTCCGCGCATATTCGCATTTGGGTAACATGTCAGACAATCAATGTCCACTGCTGCGTATCACGGTTCACTAACACAGATACCAGCAATTTTTAGCTCTTTACTTTCGATTCAACTATAAGTAACTTTGAGCGGTCCAATAATAATATTGGAATCCATTCAATCTTTTTCATAATTCCATAATATTACTACTGGCTTAGCTAGTAAGTGACGTCAATAAAACTTGATCTGCTAACCTAAGTGTAATGTCAACAACCTTTTCTTGGAAGATTTATACATTTATGAGTACGTTTATATCATTTAATTCAAATGTTCGTTTCCTTATCCACAAACGTGGTCCTTCGGAAATCAATTTTCTTTCCTCACAACGTTCATCTACTTTCACGTTCCTAAATTTACTCCTGTTTCCTTGAAAATTAGAAATCAACAATAGATTCATTGTCCTTCTAATTAACACTGCGATATACTGATATATACTGATATCGTTTGATCTTAGTGACTAAAACTACCTTTGACATTAACGGCAAATTACATGGCTTGTAAAAAGTGACTTCATGCATTGTTTGTATTGCTCCTTAAACAAATTACATATGTCATATCAATAAACAGTACATCATATCAATAGACAGTATGTCATCTCAATAAACAATATGTAACATGAATAAAAAGTATGTCATCTTAATAAATTATTTGTTATATCAATAAAGAGAATGTTATATCAATAATGAGTAGGTCATCTCAAGAAACATTGTCATATGAATCACAGAATGTCATATCTTTAATCAATATGTCATATCAATAAACTGTATGTCATATCAATAAACAATATATCAGCTGAATAAGCAGTATGTCCTATCAGTAAACAATATGTCATCTTAACAAACAGTGTATTTAAGAATATTGAATCTTTCATTTGTCTTAACTTTACGACAACCTCCTTTTGATTTTTCATTTCCAACTTCGTCACTTTTCCAAATTGTTTTCTTATTTAAGAAAACTATGTAATTCCAACGATCGATACATTGATTGTCATTCATGTTCAATAATTTATTTTTCTTATTATTATTTAATTTGTTTGATTATTATCTACATACTGAGGCAGTAAATAGCATCTGAAGTTGATTTCTCAGGTTCTAAACAAGTAATAATTTTGAAGATAAAATGACTGATCCCGTTAAAGTTTTTTGTGCTACCTATTCGAAACTTCTTTGTATTTTTTAAAAGGATATTTGATGCCAAAAATAAATAGCAGGTAAGCCTAGTTTTCAGTGTGGTTTGACATGCCAGTAAAATTTAGTTATCGCTAGAAATGACTAATAGATTCACAGCCGAGTCAATGACGTCACACTAATGTTGCTCTTATACTGTGAGGACATCTCACGTGGAGCACAGTTTAAATTGCTTGTCACACAGAGAAGTTGTATCATGCATGCATAAAAATGAAAAATTATATTATGACCATGTAAGAGCACGTGATTAGAATCCATGGATAGGAAATCAAAAGAATGGCACAAAGATGGATGAAACTGGACAGGCGACTTTAGTGAAAGATGGATTTTAGGTAAATGTAGATGGAATGGCAAGAGTAGTAATATGGTACACTTGAGCGTCAGACCGGGAAATTAACATGACGTCATAGATTTATATTTGTGAGTCACTTGAGCGTCTAACGAGAATTTAACAGGGTACAATTTATGACATCATAATACTATCCAACTTCATCCAGTACCATCCAAAGCCAAATTTATGATTACTGCCCAACATATCACGGTTTGATTATTATCCAAAACCCGGCTTTTTGATTACTTTCCAGCACATGCTTTCTGATTAGGATCTAACACCCACTTATATACTTTTACACACACACACATACATACAAACATACTTTCACATAGGAGGAGATAGGATGTAAAAGAAGGGTGATCGAATACACAAACACAGACATTCACAAACACGTGGATTGTTTAAGTTATTGTTTGGTAATGAATATAGATGGAGACATAGAGATACACAAACATAAAACACATAAAGAGGCATTAATTTTGAGTAGCATCTCTCTGTTCTAGAGATTCGGGTGTCCCAGAAAAGGCCTTTGGATGTTTTCCTGGATCATGGGTGCATAAGGACAACTACACCTCCCTTGTCAGGCTGGGCATCAGGGACACAGCTGGTCTAAGTATTCATAAGATCTTGGCACAAAAAAATAGAGCCCAAGATCAGGCGCACTGGCTTCCATTTCCCTGCCCTCTGACTGTTGAATTTGCTGCTGCTAGGGGCTTAGTGGTGGTTGCTACGGTAGCCATTCCTCTTCATTTATCTTTTTTTTTAAAACTCAAAATGTTTTCTTTAATAATGTCATTTATTATCTATACGGCGTGTCTGATCCTTGTTATTGAGGGTAGAGGCCTATCTGGATATTCCCATCTTTTTGTCTTATTTGTAAATTTTAAATAGATTGTTTACTGATATCTGAGTCCAGAATATTGGTTGTTTCTTTGGAAACCCTTATGTACCTGACGTGACCGTGTTGACGAGTTTGATGGTGATTTCCATTTTAAATGACCTAAACCCAGGTCATTTAGTTATGTCATAAGTTCAGTGACAGTCTGCATATAAGTTCATTTGTGCGCAGATTTAATTTGAGAGGAATCTTTTATTTAAAATATTTACTGGAATTGCAAGGTTGTCAATGACATTTTGGATGAAATCACTATTTTGGGATTATTGTGAATTCATTCAAGACATTCTGGATGAATGATACATCAGGACTGTTGGCATATTAATTCATTCAAGACTATTTGCACATCGCCAGATTCAATACTTCAATTCATTCGGAACACTCTGTACTTTTGGACTTATGATAGAACGTTTAGGATTATTCTGTATTTAATTCTCAATATTGTAAGTTACTTTAAAATTTTCACTTTGTATTCTAAGGAACATTTATTTTGTTACATTTTACTAAACTTGGTGAGTTCGTTTTTTTTGTTACTTTGTTTAACACTGTAGAGTCGTAATCACGAAACGTAGTAAAACATCAACTATGAAGCTGGGGAATATAGTTAGTCTCTCCTTCATTATTTACAAATACCAAAACATTTAACATCAATGTATTTACATGGTTAACAATGTTGTGGAGTCAGACCTGACTTTCAATGATCTAATACAGTTTCATTGTGCCATCGATGCGCACAACGTTTCTGTGCTAATGAGAAGAAAAAAATGTTTGCCATAACCTTCACCAATCCACCGTTCTGTTTTTATTATCGCTTCAATAATATTCGCAGTCAAAACATGTCACAAAATGTTCTATAGGAAAACCTAGACTGCGTTGATGAAGAAAAACGTACAATATTGTCCACAGGAAATGCTATCTGATCCTTGTATATCTCACGTTATTGAACTGAGCAGAAACGTAAGTTCTTTTCATTAAGTCGACGATGTCGCCCTCTAAACACAATATACCAAACTGTGGTCGCTGGAAAAGGAGAAAGCTACCCAATGGGTTCTTTGGTAATGACTCGTTTGAGTTGATGACATAGACTTGAATGTCCTTAGATTTTCGATGCGAAATTCATCTTGGCCACACACCACATGATTCCAAAATGTTTCAGAAGTTCTCAGTTATTCGTGTTTTCATCAGATATGATGATAAGATATCATTTCAGACTTGACGTTTTCTTACTTGAAAATGTCTATCAAGTACGTTCAGTCTCGGTACTCGTTGTAAAATGGCTTCACTGCGTTTCGTTTCCAAAGGCCTCATGGGTATGTGAGGAATGGTCACTCGAGTCTTTTATCATTTTTGTAACTCTTCGTGTCTTCTAAGATGGAGTCCATGCCTCTTCCAGAGACTTTTCCAACTTGTCTTCTGAACTTATCATCAAACATTTATCGTGTTGGTTCTTCTTCTTAGAAGGTGAACTTTCTGCACCAACTCTATCCTGTATGTAATGACATCTCCAAAAGGTTCACTTCCACCAGGTTTCAAAATGATTTGTATTCTGGTTGGATTGTCGACTTTTGGATCCGCTGCTTGCGATAGAACTACTTTATGCTTTTCATAAACAAAACATTTTCAACAGTTTTTAACAGTCCTTGATAATCCACAAATAATGAAGAATGTCATTGACGTCTATCCATGGAATTTGGTGTTACTCTAATAACAAATGTAACACTGAAGACAAATGTCGTAGCATAGTAAGCTTTGTAACGAGTACACATTTGATCAATGTCGGACCATTTGAACCTATTCAATGTAACCAGTCTTCTTATATCATTCAAATGCCAATGATTAAAACGTCTATGACACAACTGATGCAATTAGTATTTGCGTTTCACTTGAATCTTGGCAAACTCTCTGTAAACGCGCACAAACAGTTCCAGTGGTTGATTCTGAATGTACTCTTCTAAATACTCAATTTACACGAATGTCTTTTGTATACAATATCCACACGTTTGTAAAATGGAATCTCCAGGTAAAGAATATCAAAGACATTCAGTCATTATTTCAGCATAGAGCACACGTGATGAAGGCGTTTTGTCTTGAGGTGATACTTGCTTTAAATATTTTCAATAATCCTGTAAGTTTGTATCCTTTCCCTGACTTCGCACCACGGAATTCTGAGTAAAACTGCAATATTATGGGTAGATGTTGTGACATCCGAAATCTTACACGTGGCGAGTGCACATTGATCAGTGTCTGAACGTTTGAGCACTTCCAACTAATCAGCTTTTTGCATAGCATTCAGATGCCACTATTGAAAACGTCTTTGTTGTAAAGGATGTAACTGTTCTTTGCGTTATGTTTAAATCTGCGCAAGCTCTCTGTAAATGCATCATTGCAGCTCCAAAGGTAAACTACCAATTCTCTGTTCTAAAGTATTGATGAGGATAATAATCATGATCTACCAAGGGAAGATAGTTACAGCACGGAGACCATCTGGCGTATTCGACGAAAGCTGAATCATTGTATTCACACTGGTAGGTATTCATATCACAACCAAAACACCGTACTTGGTCTCCTCATGCCAAGTAATACATTATTCTCTGGCTAAGGTTTTGTGAATGGGAACTGAGATATTTCGGCCTGTTTCTGAATGTCTGAATTCGACTTTCAAAGTCACAATAGTCAGGCAAAGTCATAGGAAACGTGTATACTTCTTTTGATTTATAAATCTCAAATAAGAGTACATTGCTGACATTGATAGGCAGGCACACGAACGACATCGCTTTAGGTAGTAAGGCAAGGTCGAACTGCTTCGTTTTCGATAGAGAAGCATGGTTGCGCAGTATCGCTTATGTCGCAGGGTACAGCATTGGTCGCAAGGCACGGCATCGCACTCGAGTTCATCAAACTTCATCACACGATTGCTATGTCGAATTCATTTTTCCAGGTCAGCGTCTCTGGTCACAATGATATTTCCTTTAACTCTCTCCCTTTTACACTAGAGATAGTCGTGACCATAAGGTAGCTTGTTTTGGTCTAGAATGGCCTGATATAATTTCACCAAGTGTCGTCTGACAATATGTTTATATTGCAAACACACAAGTTTGTAAGGATCCAACAACTTCATTATATAGAGGATCAGTTTCCATTCGATCCTAGACGATTTTAGAGACGCATTGACCCTCTGTGTCAGCTGTTCTTAAGACAACCTGTCAAGATATGGGTTTAGTTTTAGCCATTGATGATTATTTCCAGCAGGCTGTTTAATCCTTATTTATTGATATTACGTAAAAGGATCATATTCCATTACCATGATCGCAGATACAGCTATTTGGAAAAAAATGGGTCTTGGTCCCATTTTTCTCTGTTAACTTTCCGTTTAACGCTATAAAGGTTTAGTTACATTTTGACATTCACGTGTCCTAAGGCCGTATAATGTTGGTTCCCCTTTGACGATGTAAATTTTTCCCATGTTTAAATTCCCGTTTGACGCTATAAATCCTTCCCAAGACGAAATATCCTTGGCTATTTCTGCGAGTGAAAAATATGTCGCGGATATATATGAGCGCAGTAATTTACAGAAAAATAATATATTTTGTTAACCGGAAATTTTTCTCCGAAATGTAAGAAACGCCATCTATTCGGACTACCTCGGCTATTACTTATGCTGGACTAATCGTAAGACTAAACGTGAAGTTACAAATTGAAAGCTAGTTCGATCTATTTGCAAACTTCTTGGTCAATCCTTTTTTCTTAACTAGCCGAGATAGTCCGATTCGACATTTATTCGAGTTATGATCCGTAGGATTGATCTTGAAGTTGCGAATTAATTTCTGTTTTACAAGTGTACCTCAAATGTAAACCTACGGCGTAACGTTAATTTCTTGTTTCAATTCAAATTATTACTACCGGTAAGAATAAATAAAAAAAATATTTTATCAATATTTCTTAATTACTGGCCACAAGGATATATTACCCTTATTTTATAAACTTTAAGTTTCTCAAATACTTGAACTTTTCTCATTTCCAGAATATTGTGCTTAGGAACTGAACAAATGTTCTTGGTTGAAATAGAAAGTAAGATCAAATAAATTACATTTGGAAACAACATAACAAAATATATGCAAAGAAGGAACAGTAAAATGTCTGACATCATATTACTTGAAAAGAAAATCGGTTTAGAAACATGTTTCAAATATTGAAAATTCCGTAAAAATACATGGTGTGTTATATATTCTACCCTTCTATTTTCACCAGCAATTCGGACAGTGACCAATCAGCTATTAGCTGTTTTATTTCATTTGTGACTGACCTACAATTCCGACAACGCAATCATCTACTCAGAACAATATATGTTGTATTATACTTGCAACTGATCTGCAATTCGGAAAGTGAGCAATCAGCTAGTTAGAGCAATAGCTGTCGCATTTTATTTACAAACAATATGCAATTTGTACAGTGCATTATCATAATAAACATTTGGACACATTTAAAACTTAAGAGTTTCATTTCAGATAGAAACGGAATTTTTTTGTGACTCAACAGATACTATTATCACAATTCTTCTCTGTATGCAAGGTGTCATCTGACTCATTGCAAGTTTTATAATATTTATTGCAGATTTACATAGAAACACCAGATGTACACCCGCATTTATGGCCTTCATGTCTAAGTCGTTCGTATGTTTAAAGGATCAGCATGCAGTATTCGATGACGTGCGCCTCAATGTCGGCAACTACTACAATCGACTCCATGGTGTTTTTCAAGCACCCGTATCCGGAACGTATCACTTTGCCCTGACCTTGTCGACTGATCATCAAAGTGGACATTTCAATGCTTTTCTTGTAGCAGGCGATGGCAACAAAGTGTTAGGCTACGTATTTCAATCCGTTACGAAAGAGATTTGGCAGTCGAGAACTGTTTCAGTGCTGGCCAATTTGGAGAGTGTCGAAGATGTCTGGATAAAGTGCACTTATGACAGTAACATTGCTGGTGGGTTACATTCATGTTTTTCTGGGTTCTTGGTGGATGGTCGATAGATATCATTTTCCTTTTCTTTCTTTTCAAAAATTGCACACTCATTACATTAGCTCTGGTCAATGAGGGCAAAGAATGACTGAACAGTAACAAAATGTGTTTGTATGTATGCATGTTTCAAAACTTCAACTCTATTAACACTTTAAAAGGTGTTCACAGTTACTACGATAAACGCGGTCAATGTTTATTATGACATGCGTGCTGATAAAAGGATCTTCAAAGGTGTTGGCAATTTTTATGACGAACACTGTCAATGTTTATGTGACATGCAAGCTTATAATAATAAAATGCCTGCCAACAGACTAAATAGTTTGCGGCAAATTCAGAAGAATTTCTTTGATGTCGTGTTTAGTGCATTAGAAAAAGAGCAATGTCTTTGATGTCTTTGATATCGTGTTTTATGCATTAGAAAAAGAGCAATGTCTGTTGAATATAATACAGGTCATTTCATTCAGATATAAGACCTATTAAGAGAGATAAGATGGTCTTATTGCATGGTGAACAGCATCATCTATGAAACAACACAATAACAAAAATAAATAAATAAGTGAAACAAACCATGAAATAAATAAATAAATAAATGACGGTTTGATTTGTTTTCACATTTCCTTGTTTTGTCTGTTCTGTCTGAAGGAATGAGGGAATTTAATACTCTAAATCACGATAAACGAAACTTTTCAGTGTTTGACGTAATAATGAAGAGTTAACTATATTTTCGGCGTATGACATACGTTTGAAGAGTTTCGGTGTTTAATATTAGCTTGAGGAGTTAAAAATATTTTGGGTGCTCGACATAAGTTTATTCAGTTAACTATATGTTTCGGTGTTTGGCATAATTTTTGAAGAATTAACTATAGTTTTTGGTGTTTGAAATACATTTGAAGAGTTTGGTAGGAATATGCTACACATCGGAAAGATTCTTTGATGAACTTTAATAATAATGTCCAGTTTGAATGCCAATAACTAGCTCTAAATGCCATAAATTACCCCATAATCGGAATCACCTTAATAATTTCCATTACTGAGCTCAAAATCATAACTGTGGTATTATCACTTTGCATGATCCCATGTCCCTACCTTGGTTTTAAAATCCCACCAAAAGTAAAAGCACAAACGTACATGAAGCTATAATGCTCGCAACGCTCTTAGATTTGTTCCTGAATGTTAAAATTCGTATTTAATTACAAAATGTGCAGTACAATCACTCAGAAGATAATTCCCATTGAAATACATTAACAATCGAAGCCACTTAATCCTGTTAGTTAGACATATTTCTTTCTAATACATCTACTCTATTTCTAAACATTTTAGATTCCATTATTGTTTTTGGAGACTTTTATGAGTACTTCAGATATTTTATATAATTATTGAACTCTCGCAACTAAAACAAAAAAGTCATTAGGAGGTTGGCTCTACGAATGAATTTCACCTACCGTCTGAATATTATTGCAATAGTCTCAAATCTTGTAATGTAACCTGTTCATTGGAATTCTTTAATGGAGTGATTATCGCCCATTCAAAGTGTGCTTACAATGTAAGTCGTCAATTTGAATGATAACATGGAGTAATTATTACATAATAAATGGTTTCGATTACCAGTGAGAACCAAGTATGAAATAAAAGCGTATTAAAGATATTTTAAAATTTCTTTTTTTTTGTATGTTCATTTTCTTTAAAAACATTTTTTGACGATTACTTGAGGGTATTTACGCTGATACACGCTTTATCAAGAGCTTTGAAATTTAGAGATACAATTTTACTAAAGCATATTTCAAATATCTGCATCTCAAACGTTAACAAAAATATTAGAAAATAAAATAAAGTAAAGGAAAATTATAAAATGGACTTGCAATATGGAAGCGAACACTGTAGGCAAGTTATTTTAATAACTTTCATACACAATTTGCGCAATAAAGAAGTGAGGGAACGTATGTTATTCAGATGCAGGTTGACTATGGCGAGTGCAAAAAGGTAAGGTAACACGTAAAGAAAAGATTACGCCGTTCATGCGTGTTCCAACAGCACTACACCCATGTATATATTTAAGTTTAAAGTTTGTGTGGCATGTAGAAAATGCACCTTAGGCGAGCTTAAAAATGCTGCGACTTCAACATGGCGTGAAAGTGATACCTTAACGGTTGAGCATCTATGCAAATTGAATCCCCATTCTTTTTTTCTAAGGTTGAAGACCATTTCTATAAATGTAATGATCAAACTTTGTTTAAAGATAATATTTTCCCCCCCATTTCACTCCACCATACTCTGAACCTCACTCCACCCTTCCCCCTCCTATTGTGGGTATGGTAGGAGTGTCCATAATGTGACGTACAACTTAAATCATGTACAAATCTTAAGCATACAAAATAGATCAAATGAACAAAACACCTCTCCTCATAAAGAATAAGAAAGGCTTATGCGATAAAGCTTTCTTTTACATATTTATCGGAAGTGCATATGATACTAAAACTACATAGGACGATGTTTTATGAATGACTCGCAGGTTAGTTACACAAACTATACACAAAATAAAGCAATATAGTACTTCTATACGTGTGCGAGTGCACCTGTAACTACATTATCTTTTCACATGTCTAATGTCAATGATGCATACATGAAGCATTAAACCCCACCACAACAATCTCTGAATTTTATTTTTCATTTTGTTACTGAAAGTAAGTGGATAGTGATGAACGAATACAACAACCGGAGAAAAAGCTGAACAAATATACACTTCAATCGCAAAGACAATATCATAGCTAAACATTTCTTCTCAATTGTGGAAATATTTTTCTGGTGCTTGTTTACTTGTGTTTGTTTCAGAAATCTAGCACACTGGATGATCTAAACCAATTTTTGACTTCTTGAATCAATATTTCACACACACCTTTATCATTTGCATCAACATACATTTTAAATAATTGGGTTAAACAGCTGATGCAATTTTATTTATGGTTTTAATTTCTCTAACGATTTCGGACAATTGTCAGACCAATGAAACATGTATTTATTACTCAACATATCTTAGAGATATCCGGCACTTATGGAAAAATGTGAACAAAATTTCCCATAACATCCCGTCATATCTAATAATCGCATCATTTGTATTTTACTAATAGGTACTGGGAATTCAGAGATAGGCTTTATTAACTTGACTTTGTCCCCCAAGATATCTTAAAACTGTTTTCACACACATGACAAAAGTTACCTTTGCCGAACTTAACCGTCAGATTAGCACCTATGAGTCGATTTAAGAATTTTCGAATGGTTTCAAAGTGATCTCTCCAGTTGTCGTTGTAGATGATGACTTCATCGATCTACGTGTCACAGTTATATATACCAGATGCTAAAATGTTCATTAGACATTGAAATGTTGCCTGAGAATTTTCATTCCAAAGGACATCACTTTATACTGATAAAAACCATCTGGAGTTGCAATTCCCGACGTTTCTTATGCTCTTTCTATGAGCGGAATTTGAAAGAATCCATTAAAAGGCACAACATGGTGACGTATTTTACATTTCAATTTTGTCGACGCAATCATGTATTATTGACAATGGAATTCAATTAGTTTTGGTGACACTGGTCACTTTTTAAAGTCAGTACACATACGGAATATTTTATCTGGTTTAGACAAAATAGTATATGGTGAACTCAAGTTACTTTTACTTGGTTCAATAAAATCATTCTCCACCAAATATTGAATTTATTTCTTCAAACATTCATGCTTGACAGGATTGATCATGTAAGGATGATGTTTCACAGGTGTAGAGTCTACAACATCAACGTCACGAAAAATTGTTTTGTTCTTGTTGGAACATCAAGAAATATGCACTCGTATCACATAATAGCTGTTTTGGTTCACTCATTTCCTGTCTTCTTAGATATGCAAATTTCTGGTAGACTTATATAATATTTCTGAATTCCTAAGTTTGGTTAAACTAAAGTCACTACAGTCAGATTGTATTCCATTGTTTACATCTTCACTGTGTGGAATAGGTACGACTAAATTGATTAAAAAATTAACAGTGCTTTTTCTATCAAAAAACTTCTTTGACATAGTTATATGACAAAGTTGTTGCTGTTTCCGTTTCCCAGGAGTGTTAATGATATGATTTAAGTCAATTACTTTCTTTATAATTGTAAAGTGTTACGTGTAGGCTCGTACAAAAGTGACAAAAGAAAAGAGTGAAGTCAACAAGCTTTGTAAATTTAACAAAATAATTTATTTCCGTAGAAAACAAGGTAAAAATAGGAAATAGGACTTACGGTTTGTGAATCTAATACAAAAATTAGTCCTAGAATTCAAAAATATAAGTCCTATCACTAAAATGTTCTAATTGAATCTAGGTTTGAATCTCGATGAAGTTCCAATATGGAAGGCGATGACGTCCTCTATAACCAGTTTGTGCTGATATGTTAACCGTTCCCTGTTGAGTCACCAAGAATATAATTTAGAATTCCGAATAATTTTTAGCAAATGTCTTTGTCCAAGAATTTCGATGAAGAAGAGTATTTTCCAGGGTAAATAAATTATTTTAAATAAAAAACTCAATTTAAATGGTAACAATAAGAATACCTTTCAGCCTCAAGGTATTATTTACAACTGACACAGAAACACTGAGATTGAGAATTAAACCCAACTAAAACGTAATTTCAAGCCCGCGTGATGGGTGACGTGATCACTCACTACAAGTCAATTAACGTGTGGGATAGAATAGTCCTAGCTAAGAATCATTGATTCCCACACTGGAAATGAATTTAAAAACAACAGAGCTAACACGTGGGCTGAACATGACCTTGGTAATGACCAATCATTTTTACTTAATTTTTACGAATTCAGAACTAAGGTCAGGAACTAGATCAGCTAGAAATATAATGTAGCAATATTTTTGCGTTCTAATCAGGCTAAAATAACTAAACTGCATTTACTGGGAAAAAATGTAAAATTCAGTGAAAATATTATCCTTACAATAAAATGTAATGAAACAAAAATAAAATAAAAAGATATTTAAAACTAACACACAAATAGTTTAATTACACATACGTAACAATAGAGACCATACAATTTAGCCCGAAGGGGATTTTAAGGAATGGACAAGAGAGCCAGAACTTTGTCACCTGGCTGAAAAGTCATTCCTGTTTCGTTATGTTCTACCTTAATTTTATTTTTGACCGAGTACAGATATTATTTCTTCCTACTTTGACAACTTATATTTTGATATCCGGTACATATATAGTGACTGAAAATGTGATACAAATGGTTCCAACTGCTGGTACCGTTACAACATTATTCAGATATCGTTGTACGGATATACTGAATGCACTGGACTGAGAGGTCTGTACAGATTAAGGGCAAGAGTCAATCTTGAAATTAAATGAAGTGACTTTTTGGTCTTTGACTTTATTCTGAAGTTGCATCCATTCTGCTAAATAGAAATACACATGTAATTTGCGATGGAAGTGATTAGACAGTTGTAACATTGTTGAGATATCAGCTGATTCTTGTTTTATTTTCTGAAAATTAGACTTTTGGCATTACATATTTTGCCATGATTTAATTTCCCATATATTTCTAGTTTTTATAAACGAGCATACTCTTTCGGTTATATCAACATATTTCCTTGAAGCAGGATATTTCTAAAAAATAAAAACATTATTATTATTATTATTATTATTATTATTATTATTATTATTATTATTAAAGTCGATCTATCCATCTAACTACCATTCTTGTCTAGACCTTTTTATCATATACTTTTGTATGATACTTAATTCTGATTTATCCACTTACATATGGGTCAAATGTACCAAGGATAGTTTTATTTCGGTCTGAAGAATGGACTCATTTAATCATGAATTTATAAACACTACTCTAGGAACAAAATCCTTGTTTTTTTTTCTTCCAAGATAATTTTTTACGGTACTAAACCAAATCTAAATTCTGAACGCTAAATACCACTTATATCTATAAATGTCTCTGTGTATATCATACAATATCGGACCTTTAATTGAAAACTTCCCATTTAAATTTGTTGATGAGAAAATATTGCAGTAGGTGACAGAAATGTATTTGCAGTAAGAGCAGTGGGCAATTAGAAACGAGTGTCATTATTTTATACTTTTCCATTTTTTCCACATGAAAGAGTAAGATTTGGCACTCTTCTGCTACATAATACCCCATCATTGCAAAAACTATTTTCTGCACATAATTGCGCAGTTCTTTATAAGCTGTCAAGATGCGTCACTTTCTAATGAAGAAAATATCCTAAATGACATTAATTATAAATTTTTACGTTCCCAATACATTTCGTTTCATACGTATGTACACTCCACAACCGTTATTCTCGAATGTTAGTCACATCTATCTCAAACCAAATATTCTCTTTTCTCTTATAATATTTGAACCATTACATGAATTGAGTACATTAGAATCAAGTTTGACATTGAAATTTATAATTCACAATATTTTTAGTTATCTCACATTTAAATGTAATAATCTTGTTTACCGTTATCATATGTCACCCGAGCGTGGCGTGAGTGATTTTTTTCATAGATTAGGATATATTCTGCTCTCCACCTCAGCGAATGGCGATGCAGACCTACCAACTCTCGAAAATTCGTTTAAATGAAAGGAATTAAAGTCAAAACATATTATTACATCCAATGCAGTCTGACTTCGGCGTTCAGTTTGCATTTTTGTTGTTTAGAAAATGAGTTGTTGCGTACGTTATAGATCAATGACTTTCGCGCGGCACCTCTGGATAATGGCGGTGCATATGTGTGTACATGACCTTCATGTGAAGCTTCTTGTATAAAAGAATGCGTGCATTGCAAGATTTTCTAAATCTTATCAATGATAATATATTAGGTCTAACCTTCATAGCACAGATATGGCTCCAGTGTATTTTCCTAGGCGATAATAAATATTTCTTGAAACAGAGCGTTAGTGTACATGGGCTTGATAATCCTCTGGCTTTCACCAGAGATGTGATCCAATAAATCAGAATGCCAAGAAGATTAGAACATTCATAAAACATTTATAGCAAGAGTCCCTAGGCTTCGGATTTTAACATTCCTAGAGACGAATCCCAAAACGGAAGTGTTAAAGGAGAGCAGTCAAGGGCATAGTATCTTATTGCAGGTTAAAGATTAAATCACACTCTTACCGCTAGCACAACAAAGACCCATACGGCAATTTATAAGAAGTCTGCTTCAATTAGATTATAAGCGTGAGAGGGAAAAACCAGATAGACGGGCTCGCTAGGGTTATGGAAAGAATTGTTAAAAGATAGTATATTGCATAAATCTAAATGAAATCGCCACAATTAAAGTACTTGAAACAGCGTTAGAGAGAATAAAAAATGTATTATAGGAAGGGCTCAGAAAGGAACTGGCAGAAATGAGAACAGAAATAAAATAGCTAAGAGGGAAGTTATTCGACTACATTGCAGAAATATGAGGTTGGGAGGAAAAAATATAAATTGAAGTCGAAGAACTCAGTTGAGAAGATTCCATAAGAAATGTCATATTTGAGAATCGAAAAAGGAAGATGGCTGCGTTAGTTTGAAACATCAACATCTACGGAATAGAGGCCAGGGTAAAAAAAAAAGAAAAAAAAAAAAAGAACAGTGCACAAAGAAAGTTGTCGCGTTTTATAAACACAATTGCAGTGGACATCAATGAAAACAACAAAATCATCGTGCACCGTCTAGAACAATTTGACGACAAAGGCATATAGACCAATCATTTGCAAATTTATGTCCAAATTTATGTCCTGACAGATAAAGATTGAAGTCAACCAAAAGCCAGAGATCTCTTGGGTTCTACATATGTAATCAAGAAATACATCACAATCCTACAGTGAACTTCATAAAAAGAATTAAGAAGTAAAAATGTGTGAAAGATGCCTGGCTATTTGATTGCAAACTTTGTCAAACTGACTAAGGACAGAATCAAATGAGTTTGCTTTACGGATGACCTGACTAAATTATTAGGTTAGTTTTGGCAACTACACTAAAGACTCACCTGTTTAAGTTAAAATAAAGATATTAGGGAAATAAAAATAGGTAATAGACACAAAAGTAGTTTGTACCGGTAGTAGAGTTGATAGATCAATTCCAGAATACAGACTTAATTTGGGATGAAATGGGTTTGTTATCTAAGGTGCAAAATTTCACCAAACCTAGAGAAAATACAACATTTTAATGACCCATTATACATTTGGGGAATTAAGAACATGTGAACTGAGATTAAAACGTTTTCAAGTCCTATTTGGAAAGATATATGTGATAAAAAGTTCAGTTTTCTCCAAAATTAATTATTTTTTTATGGACATTACCAAATCATCTCCACAAGTTTCAGTGAGCAAAATACACACTTTTAGCAGCTTTTATGGATTGGGTCCAAGGAAGCATTTACCATTATTATTAATACATGTTATCCTCCGATTGCTTTGAAACTTACATGGCTTAGAAGAATAGTGTCTGGGCAGGCTTAATCGAACTCGCTGTTACAATTTTCTATATTGTTATGTATATCTATATCATGGATAACATTTTATAATAATAGTTTTTATAAGAGCCAATTAGTTAATAATTTTATTTTTGCCAATGTCTTACGAATGGGTTATGCTGTAAAGATGAGTACATGTATAATACATAGTACTATTTTCATTCATAAATTTCAAGGTCGATGAACCAAGTTCAAGTAAACAACACCACGTGATCCAAGGAGGATATTTGTCCTGTAGGAAGGTCAGACTGTCCTAGTTTGTAATTGATTAAAACTGATCAGCTTGATGACTGAAAATGAAATATTTCGAAATAACTAAATATTCGTTGAAAGCCTGGAATCATATTCAAGTAACTGCATATTTATCTATTGCGCTGTTAAATTAAATAAATTCCTATGTAAGTCATAGAATTCGGAAATGACTCATTCTTGAAGTTGATTAAGCATGTTGTTGATGATGACGCTGTTAAATGGCTGAGCACGCACTGCACACGATAATAATAATAATTGAACTAGTAATGGAGTTGAGGAAATGTTTTAATTTGTTAACCGTTCCTTGCTATTGCAGAGTTTGAAGCATTTATTTTAACAGACAATACCATATACTGGATTATTGTAAAATTACACTGGTCAACAATGTTTTAGAAGTTGTCTACTTCTGAGATCACATGTGCTATTTATTATGGATTTTGATGTGCTGAATTCAAATATGACAAAGCAACTAACTGGGTAATGTTTCCAAGATATTCAAGTTTTTACATTTTATGTTTATGTATATTGTGCAGATAGTAGAGCTTTAATCATAAATTGTAAACCTAGATCTTTTCATGTGTTTAAGGTTGCTTTACATGATAATATTTCACTTCTAATGTTTATGTAACACTTTAAGAAACAGCAACAGATTTATAAAAATAAATTGCTTATGACACAAAAGGCACAAAACTATTATGCATATATATGTACTTAGTTTATCCCTTATTCAGATTCTACTCGGCGCTTCTTGGATAGTCTCTTGTATTCATTAAATGGAGCATCTCTTGTCACTGTCAAGAAATATTCTGCAAGGATTGATGGGCTCTATTTGCCCTGATAGCGTTTCGCCATAGCTGCAATGTCATGGTGAGATCACTCACTGTGCTCGTCGCAAGCTGCAGCGCAGTTCGGTGGAAAAAATCTAGATGAGAGTGTAAAAAATGTATCTTTAGTAACCAAGGCTTTTGTATGCTTGAGGAGATTTTCATCAACTCCCTCTAGCTGTCTACCTTGTTGTGTCCGAGAAAATTTGTTGCCACTAACTGGAAGGCTTTCCATGCCTTCATTTCCTTGCCACTCAGTGCACGGAAAATGCATCATCTCGAAGAAGTTCACGAATCTGAAGACCAACAAAGACACCTTCCTTAGCTACACTTAACCTTGGAAATTTTCCACGAGCGTACTTGAAAGCTGCTTGTGTTTTGTCCATAGCCTTGGCAAAGTTCTTCATGAGACCCAGCTTGATGTGCAAGGGTGGCAACAAAATCTTCCTTGATTCAGAAAGTGGTGGATGTTGAACACTTTTTCTCCCAGGCTCCAGTGACTGTCGCAGTGGCCAATCTCTCTTGATGGAGTGACAATCTCTCGCACGTATATCCAATTCGCAGAGAAAACACCAGTGCATTGCGTATTCAGTCTGCAGATCAAGCAAGAGAACAAGAACCTTCAAATTGCCACAAAGCTGCCACTGATGTTGGACATAGTTTATGCATCTCAAAAGCTGTTTCATGTCTTCATTGGTTACCTTCATATGAACTGCATGACCAACTGGAATCGATGGCAAAACACCGCCATTATGCAGCAAAACAGATTTAAGACTCGTCCTCGATGAATCAATGAACAGTCTCCACTCATCTGAATAATGAACGATGTTGAGGGCTGCGATTACACAATCGATGTTGTTGCAGGCTACAAGGTCACCTTCCATGAAGAAGAATGGGACAAGATCCTTTTGACGGTCACGGAACATGGAAACCATAAAATCACCTGCCAGGAGATTCCGCTGCTGTAGTCTGGAGCCCAACAGCTCTGCTTTACTCTTGGATAGTTCCAAATCCCTGACAAGGTCATTATGTTCACCGTGTGTTATGAGATGTGGATCAGAGGAGGAGGTTGGGAGAAAATATGGGACATTTGACATTTTGGTTCAGGACTAGAAGTTTCATTCTCTTCTTCTTCTACGCCTGACTCAAGTGAGAATGATTCTGGTGCACCAGGAACCGACAGTCATTCTCCGTAGAGTACTGGGCGTATAGCTAATGGAATGTTTGGACTATGCACAGTCCATGTTTTCATCTTTGATACACCTTTCCCAACTGGAGGCACCATGCAGAAGTAACAATTGCTGATATGATCTGTTGGCTGTCTCCAAATCATTGGCACTGCAACAGGCATAGATTTAATTTTTCAGTTCAGTCACTGGCGAAGATTTGTGGCACAAATGTTGCAGCATATGCGTGTGGCCCACTTCCTGTCCAATATTGCAGCCAAAATAAAGTTGGCAGGCTTTCTTAACGATAGTGGTGATGCTGCCTTTATGTGATGCAAAAGTCACTTCACCACAAACATGGCAGAAGTTATCTGCAGTGTTCACTTAAGTACGAGGCATCAGTATTTAATGGGGACGAAATAGACCCAAAGGGTTTATATAAGGAAAATCACCCTAGGGCGAAATAGACCCAAACAGGAATTTAACATGGATGTGACTGTATAGGGAAAAGGTGGAATTTAACATGGATGGGACTGTACAGGGACAAGGGGGGAATGAAACAGGGTGGGCCTGTATAGCGATAAAGGGAAATTTTAATATGGATGGGTCTATATAGGGTCAAGGGTTTTTACAGGGACAAACAGAAAAATAGACATAGACAGACATAGATACACACAAACACACAAACAAGCAAACAACCATATAAAAGAAAGACAACGCATTTTTTGGCAAGAGAGTAGACATCTTTTCGAGGCAATGGAGTGGCCCTGAAAAGGGCCTTTGGGATTTTGTTAACACCACCGAGTTAACATGCAAAACATCGCACAGGCCTTCTTGTCTTCTTCAATCATCTGACATCCGGACCGTATATTAAGACTCGCTTCAGACAGCCTTGTCTCTCCACATAGATCCTTCGTTTCCAAATGGCCGTAGCTGTGAACTTTGTGGTAGCCCATGGGAGAGTCTAGTTTGAACAGCATCAACGATATGAGGGTAGAGTACTCTACTTTAGTCTACATCTTGTCGTGAGAACAGGTGAATGGAATGAAGCCAGTGACGGGTATTTATAGTTTATGAGCAGATCGAAGCGGACTGACCTATTTCACCAATCCAAACACGCTTTACAAAATTCAGTCACAGCGCGGAGTCTGTCTTCCAATCAAAAGAGTGATACCTGTGGCGTCGCATACCCTGTATAGGTGCGCTAGCATCAGTGAATTGGAACATGACGGAATCTAAGAAGACGATGAATTGGGGTGCACCGGCAGTGGAGACGAAGAGTGGTGGCATAGCAGCGGCTAACGAAGCAACCACAGTGATACTTTCAGAAGAGAATGATTTTAATTTGGATTTAGTGGATTTTCTCTCTTCTGAACAAGAATTTATTCCAGTACCAGCACCTTCGCCGCCTTCTAATTCCTTACGTCAAGTCGAGGTTTTTAGACAGGGCAGAAAGACAAATTGGAGAAATTTTTGCAACAGCAGAAAGAAGCAGAACAAGCCTTTCTCATTCAACGGAAAGAAGAAGCAAATAAGAAACAAGATCTTGGAGAGAAGGAGGGCAGTGAAAGTCAGACGCTTAGACATTTTAGCAGAGTTAAGTAGTCTGGATCGAGTTTAGCAGGCCGGCAGAATTGATACTTTCCAAAGTCATAGATAAGATTCAACACGTGCAGGAATCCGACGACAGGTTTCACATCACCGATGGAAAAGCGACACTGAGCATGACCCACGTATGTCTTCCGAAAGGGACTAGGACGACGCATAAATGTGTTATTGGTGAACGATCTTCGCAGCACCAACCACAGCATCGTCCAAATTAACAACGCTCAAGACAAGATGTGCATGCCTACAAGAAAGACACGACAGAATGGAAAAGAGATTGGAAGAGCATTCGAAGATCGTACCGATTCAAACAACAAAGAGAAGCAGAACTCCTGTTACAGCAAACTGGCCTATCCAAAGACACCCCTTGTGGCATTCCCGACATGCAAAAATTGCAAGACGTCTTACACATTAAAATTTCACCCTCAAGAAGTACGTGGACCTTTGTTGTTTTGAGACGACAATTTCAAAGACAGAAAATACATTCACCTGTATCATCACTATGAACATTTTGATGCCATCACCAGTATCACTGGATTCCTCGTATGCAGTTATTATTGTGAGAAATGTGACTATGGGCATAACAATCTAGAGTAACACAAGTATTGTGGATCGAAATGCCCAGGATGTTTGGCTTGTAAACCATGTTTTGACGAAGGACAAGAACGGGTGCTTTGCCATGCTTGTCAGCGAACATTTGTCAGCCCTACCTGTCACCAACAACATCTGAAGACACAAGGTTCACAGCAGAAAAGTGCTTGCCAACTCCTGAGATGGTGCTCTACTTGTGGACAAGTCATACGTACCAATAGTGCCAAGGCACAAGTTTGTTTAGGAAAGAAAGGGTGTCACATTTGTCGCCAAATCGTGGACTTGGAATACGAATTATACATTCAAAATTAACCAACCGAAATAAAACGAGGAGGAAGATGAAAAGTAGATGAAAGGGAATTTCATCATTTTCGATTTCGGCTCTATGCAATTGCCGGAATCACATTCCTAATTTCAGCGTGGCTCATCGTGCGTGCAAGAGACATCCAGGAAGCGATCTTTTGTCATTGCCCACACTGTAGCAAGATTCCTGGAGGACGTGAAAAAATCTTTCGAGGACCAAACACGCTAGCCAATTTTTTCCGAATGGATTTTAGACCTTATCGACGAAACCTGGAGTCAAGAGGACATCGAACGTTACGGAGATTCTCATCGCTATGCTACGGTGATGGCTCACAATTTCTCAGGATAAGATGGACAATTTCTTC
>JAECUM010051135.1:0-13865 GCA_016617855.1 Megalonaias nervosa | reverse complement strand
AGAGAGAGAGAGCTGACTATAGGACAACTTTAAAAACAAAAGAGGGGGGGTAAAGAAAAATGAGCATGACAATTGCATACATTGTGCTGCATCCATGTTTAATATTTATGTCCCAAAAAACGATGTTACTTTGATATCCAAAATGCACAAATAGCAGGGTCCAACAAATCTTGCTTGCTGGGTTTGGGTTACCTTGTGTTGATTTCAGGTAAAATAATGAGTTATTGTATATCTCGACTCCTTAATCAATTTCAAAATATTACTTTCATTGATTATAATGACAAGACTCGCATTTTCTGCTCAGATTTACAGTAATTAAGTGTTTATCAATAATACTGTCAAAACAAATGAAAAAAGAATTTTTTATTTTTATGCAGAATAAACTGTTCTTTGTACAAGTTTGCATGGATGTCTACTTCAGGCGACAGTCCTTTCTAAAACATCCAGCTCGTTAGCTCCAAATAACGCGAAATTTTCAGCAGGAAACCTATGCAGTGAAATGGTCCTCTCATAACAATCTTTCCAGAGTAAATGGAACAGCCTTTCGCACGCAGTATAATTTTCCCCTGTTGACACTATTTTGTTGACTTTATGTTTCGCAAACCAAGCGTAAAACGGTGCGAAATTCTGAACTATCCGGAACTGGAAATTTTTTGGAGTCATGCGCATTGGAGCTAAGGGAGGTAATTTTAAGTGCTACGATCAGTAACTCAGTTGCAACCGTGAAACCCTTTATAGGATCGGCTGCGATACAAAGTAGGCTGTTCCTGTACCTGCACGACAAATGGTTAACGGGAGAGTTAGCCTTTAAAAGGCGCTTAACATCTTATATATCTAAATGTAGGTTATGCGGAAAATTTATAGATTCAAAAAACCACATGATACTATTTTGTACCAAGACTAAACAGGAAAGACAGATACTAAGAAATAAACTTATAAATTTAAATGATAAACAACTTTTATATACTGATAAAATTAATGATAAAGTGATTTATAAAGAATTAATTGACTATATAAACAAAATAATGAAGATAAGAAGAGATTTAGATAATTGATTTGAATTTAAGTCTTTGTTTATAATAGTATATCTGTGGGATCTTTACACTCTATGCAACCAATAAAACAAACAAACACTGAAAAGGCTACCCAGGGGATTCTAAGGTGCGAGGCCAAAGCTACGGGACTCACGTGTGGTAGTACGGCTCGCACCGAATCGCCAAAGGGAGCCGAACAAGAACATTACGAAAACAGAAACACTTGCACGCAAATATAACACATCCTATCCATTACATTCTATATTCTCTTAACTATCTTTCCAAATATCCAGCATACACTAAAATATAAAGATTCTACAAGACCGAGAAATAAGGTTAAGACAAATATGTCCAACTGAATTTATCGAGTTAAACTGAATCTGGAATAAATTAAATTACAACTATAAAGATTTGACTATATTCCAGTCGAAACATTAACACAATATAGCTTACATACATAATAGCACACACATATAGCACACATGGACAATACTGATCACCGGCAATGATCACTAACAATAAATAAACTCCAAGACCAGCCCGGGTTGAGGAGTATTTTACAATAGAATAGGAAAAATGGTGTATAAACCCTAAAACATAAATTCATAAAAACGAAATTCTATAAAATTAATACAAATAACACACACATATTAATAAAACAGAAAAACATAAAAACCCTTTAAATTTTGGAACTAGGGGGTCTCCTCTATGATGACAAGTCTGAGAGGGACCACACCAATAAAACTTAGTACAGGAACCCCCTAGTTCCAAAATGTCAGATAAACAGAGGAAGAATTACAGAATCAAACGAACGGAAACAAAACGGACTTTGAATTAAGGCCATGGAGCAAGAATATTAAAAGAAATTAATGAAATACAAAAGAAATGGAATACAATATGCGATGATGAGACTCCTTCCTGTTGAGCAGGGAGAAAGGACAGATCGACAAAATTGCGATATTGAGACTCCTTCCTGTGATCAGGGAGAAAGGACACTCGCCATACTGTATGGATTAACGCCATACTGTATGGATTAAAAGATGACTTAACGCAATGGAAAACGGACTTATGATTCATATTACCTAAGAAATGTTTAAACAACTTAAACGAATGCGAAGAACACTTATTAAACAGTTTAATATTATTAATTTAACTTTACCAAAAAATATTATAGCTAAGTTTTCAAAATTTACTGATTACGATTAAATTGACTAAACTAAACAATTATTCATGTATTACTTTAATAAATTATCATTAAATTATTAAATTATTAGTAACCTAACTATAACCACTTAATATTATATTTACGATCAAAATTGTCATTCATGTATTAGACAAGAAACTCGTGGCACCTGAGCTAGGGTTCACGTGATCGCGAAAGCGTAGTGTGAATGCTGCTCGTGCCTAATTAAGATCTCAAACAACCTATGCGCAAAGCAGAAACAGTATAATAGATATCTGTTTCTTAAAACTATAAAACTATATTTAATAGAAATTAAATATGAATTAATTTAATTTAGCTTTTATTTATTAAACTTTAGACTTATAGGAAACTATGATTATGAATTAAATAACAACTCCAGAAATTTGATATATTAGAAGAAATAAAAGATTTGAATGGTGTACAAACCCTTACTCAAAATTTAATAAAAACGAAATTTAATAAAATTAATACAAGAAACACACACATATGGAAAAAAACATGAACACATAAAATACTTTAACTTTTGCCACAAGGGGGTTGCTCAAATGATGTCAGTCTGAGAGTAACCACACCAATAAAACTTAGGGACTTGCACATCTTCAGCTGTAGAGGTATGTAATTTATTAATTTCTTATGTATATTATTTCTTTTGTATATTGTAAGTCACAGCTATTGTACCACCACGTTTATTTTTTATATGTTTTCAATGTAGCTTTGGCTTGCGTAGTATAACGGAAATATTTGTGTTTGTGACTTAGCAAGAGATTTATATTAGCAATATAAAGGTGCATTTTATTAAGAAACGTTTAGTACCATAGGAATCTTATCGGACACAGGTTCACTTCTGAACCTGTTTATTGTTTTGTACTATTGTACCGATAATGTAATTTGTATAACTTACCGTAGATAACGTCATTACATTTTATTCTATATGCCGTGTCATGAGTAGTACACGGTGTTAGATGTATTTTCAGCTGACCAGAGTGATCCATGGTGATTGTGGTCGACGTTGTGCCAGCTGTGGAGCTGACCATGACGGTCGTGGGGCTGGGCCATGGCGGCCGTGGAGCCGAGTGAACAGTGTTGCTGGTCGAGTAAGCAGGCGATCGGGCGTTGCTGGCCGGATTGGTGGGCGCTGATTGCTTGATTGACCAAGGAATTGAATGGTGGTCGGTGACTACCTATAATGATGCTTGCTTGATTGACCAGTGTGACTGGTAGCCAAGTGTGATATTGACGGGAGTGTTTTGTGCTACTCCATGCATGTAATCTTTTAGCCGTGGGCACATTCTGGGGTTTTGTTATACCCATTGTTTTGGGAGTGTAAAGATATTTTGTATGATATCTGTTCAATCAATTCATCATTTTACTATTTGAGTAAAAAATATCTCATTTTTCACTAGCTGAGTGAATACATCATTTTTACTATTGAGTAAAACACCCATTATTTTCATCGCGTGAAATTACTGTGAATTGTTCACCTTTGTCCTTGTATTGTGTAAGGTCATTTATTTGTATTTATATTTGTTGCATTTTTAGGTTCGTCCGTATTATGTTAATGTGTCCAATATTTGGATCTTATACACGCACGTATTAATCAATATTCTTTTCTCATTCAAGTCATGCATCTATAAACATTGTATTTGTGTCACCATCAAAAGTGTTCTGTTGTGAATCCGAAATCCCAACTCGGTTATCTTGTTACACTATTCCAAGACAAATATGTGTTAAATTGCATAAATATGTACTGAAGTGCACGTGTGGGTACTAAATATTATGTATGGATTCGTACTGATTTTTATTCTTTGTAAGTCAGAAGAGTAAATTGGAAAATATACAACATATTAACAGCGGAACTCTAATAGGAACAAAATAAATTATAGGACGAGGAAGTCCTTATTCTCAATCGACAAAATAATAAATATTATTAGTTAAAGATCTCAATCTAATAATGTCTTTTCCTTGTTCCATAATTATAGTGTTAAAAATGTCTGAAAGTTCTGAAGCAACCAAGGTTAGTAATGAAATAACAACTCCACGGGCTAATACTGAAAGAAATACAGTTGATGGAGATAACAATAACAGAGAAGATTACAGTAACAAAGCACTATGATACAACTCTGAATAGTGTCTGAGATATAATTTTGTCGAAGTAAATACTTTTTGTATGTTGTATGTAATATATGTAACCTCACTTGTTTAATAATGAATTACGTACCTATTATAAAGGCATATTACATATCCAAGCGACCATTCTGTGTACTAACATAGAAATCAATTTAAATACAACAGTTCACCAAATTCTATCAAGACGAAATGTTGGTCAATGAGACCTGTTATTGAATTAATAATTTATTAATTACACAGTTATGAATTTACTAGGTATCATGATATTAACTTGAACAATCCCGGAGAAACTAAGTTTCAAACCCAGTCCTGGCTGTTGCAAAACTTGTTATAAAAGTTTCAACATGCATCCACTCGCAAAAGGAATGGTATCACATATTATGTAATTATATACAATGGTTCAGTGGTACGACAAGTTATATAATAACATTCAAAGGTTCAATAGTATGACAAGTCATGCAATTATATACAATGGTTCAATGGTATTACAAGTTATGTAATTACAAAGAATGGTTCAATGATATCACAGATTATGTAATTACATACAACGATTCAGTGGTATCACAAGTTATGTAATTAAATACAACGCTTCAATGGTATGACAAGTTATGTAATTGCATGTAATGGTTCAATGGTATGACAATTTATGTAATTACGTACAATGGTTCAAGGGTATGACAAGTTATGTAAATATATACAATAGTTCAATGGTACAACAATTTATGTAATTAAATACAATGGTTCAAAGGTATGACAAGTTATGCAATTACATACACTGATTTAGTGATATGACAAGTGATGTAATTACATACAATGGTTCAATGGTATCACAGATTATTTAATTACGTACAACGGTTAAATGGTGTCACAAGTTATGTAATTATATTCAATGGTTCAATGGTATGACAAGTTATGTTATTATATACAATGGTTCAATGGTGTCACAACTTATGTAATTGTATACAACGGTTTAGGAACTTGACTGATGGCCAGCGAATGAAAAAGCGCATTATATTTTGTCTTTAAAACGAAATGGTGGGTGGTGGTTGGTTCATTGGGTGCGGGTACCTATTTGCACCACATGATATAGTACCCTGTTATGTATATCTATATTTTTGTATCTCCAAGTACATGATTTTGTTTATATTTTTGAAGATTTTGTTCATGACTGTGAGTTGTAATGAATATCTACAGCTAAATGTTGTGTACGTTTACAGGCTCTGTTTGAAGATATTAAGAGTGAGAAGACTGCGTAGTATCTATAAATAGCTACGATCAAATTGCTGATTTGGATAGGTTGGTCGATTGGTTTTTAGAAGAATTAAGTAATTTCCCATTGGATGGGTTAGGTCAACTGGATTCTTTTACAGTGTGGAATGTTTGCGAATTGTCACATAGGAGTAGTAGCAAAATGAGTTTCCACCTCTTAGGAATGTATATAAATATCTTGGACTAGACAGTTTAGTCAGTCTTATTTCTTATGTTCTTGTTGTAACATCAGCCTTCAGACGTATTTAATGTTATGTTTAGATATTATTTGAGAGGAAACATTTATTTAGAATATTCATTGGCACCACAAAGTGATCATTGCACTAAAACAGTATTCTGGGATTTTTTGGAATTACTGAAAGGAGTTCTGGACAATGGCATCATGACTATTGGGAGATCTGTACATTCGAGGATTTGAAATTCGTTCGGAACATTTGATTCTTTTCGATTTGACTAGGGCTTATTTAGGATTATTTTGGATTCAGTTCATAATAGTGTAAATTTCTCGTACATTTTCATGTTATGACATTGATAATTAAATTATCAATTAAGTTTTACAAAACTTGTTGGTTTTGCTTCTTTCTGTTACTTAGTTTAGGACCATAGAATCGTAACAACCCATTCCTGTAAACGTGTTTTCAAATTCTCTTACGAATTATGATAGGAATAATTATTCATCGCTCACTCATCGCTATCAAAAGCAGGTTTGATCAAATCCGTCTGTTTTCTGAAAGTGATTGTTTATGTATTTTCAGTTCATTTGACAGAATGATCCTTTAATAAAGTGTTAGGTTTGCAAATGTATCATAAAGTTATGAACTTCCTGCTCGTTAAACATCTATACAGTTTATCATAACACAATTTAGAAAATCTACTCGTTTGGCCCGAAAAGTAATCCATATTTCTCTGGATTTTAGACAAACGTTAATGTTCATGCATGTGCATTAGCTTTGGGATAATTGGAAAGAAATGAACCTGACCGATAGGCAGTACGTGCAGGCTTTAGAACGAACTGGATTCTGCATTTACACGCAAGGTACAGGCGATTTGTGTATTATCTTCACACATCAATGAATTTTCTGGTGTTTCTCGTTGCTCTTAAGTTATGCTGTGTTAAAGATGCCTTTCAGCTAAATATACGGCATATTTCCATATCAAATCCGATGTCTGAAAATTTGCATATCCACGTCGAATGATATAAAACATTTCGAATCACCGGGTTTCATCGGCAGGTAATCGACTGTTCCATCGATATCGAGTGCCGATAATTAAGCTGCAGCTTTCGTTCATTCGAAGTATTATTTTTGTTATCTTGACCGCGTTAATTTTTGTCATGTGACTGTCACGTGATGAATATATCATCATGTGTTTATTAACACGGTTCAAACAACTCTCTATTCTAAAACTGGATCGAATGAGATTTTGTGATCTCCCGCTTAAATTTAGTACATGCATAAATAAAGAGGATAAGCAGTTTCACCATATGCTGTCAATACGGTGCCGAAGAGATCCTTTCATGAGGTCATAGGATTGCAGAGTAAAATTATTCAGATCATTATTAAAGGAGATAAACATGTTCACTTATATCTGAATTTAGGATATTATTTTTTCATTTGGAAACCCTTAAACTTGTTGACAACATTGAATGTTTTAGAGAAAAGACTGACCTACATCCTGGCTCTATAACTGTGTCTTAATTTTTAATGCTAATGTTGTTCACTTGAAAAATTACTCATTCCTGCCTTAAATCCGATGTGGAATCAGTCTTATTGTTGGGTTCAGTTTTCAATTGGAGTATATTTATTTATTTAAATTATTTACTGGAATTACACATCTCCTATTAATACTTCTTAGACTAAATCATTAATTTGAAATTATAGTGAATTCAGTCAAGGACATTTAGCACATCACTACATTCCAGACCATTGACACATTTGCACATTCAAGACTACAGGCATATCAACAAATTCAACACTGGACTTTATTTGGAACACCACTAGAAACTCAATTGGAACTCAAAACATTTGGACTTGTGATAGAACTTTTAGGACTATTTGAGATGTAATTCACAATACTACAGTCATTTTTTTTTTTTTTTTTTTAAATTTTCACTTTGTATTCTAGAGAAATAAATTATTTGTTGAGTTTTGCAAAACTCGTTGGTTTTCGCTCTTTTCTGTTACTTAGTTTAAGACTATAGAGTTGTAACATAGAACAAGGTCGAAGGCATTGACTCGAGGTGTACAAGAAACCACTCGTATGTAACACTCAGATGCATGCACAAACCCGCTGGAATTTCTCTTTGGAAATGTAAGGTATATTCTACATCCCCGAGTATGAAAAATATCTAAATCATGTGAATTATTTAGTCTTCGCTTGTTTAATCTACTACTAATTTGCTGCCTTAATGCCATACCCCACCCCCAATTGAAACGTTATAATGCTTATATTAGAAATCCATATGTACCTTCAATAGTATTCGATTGGTAATCCTTGTTGCAAATATTCCCTGGGCTCGTTTGAGTAAATCAACATTTATTTCAACAGTATACACTGCCTTATTTTTTCGTTTTAATTTTCGTGTGTGTGAACGTTTATTCAAATTTATAAAAGTTGTTATCCAGTTTTATTGGCAATAGATGAGTTATTTTTGAACAGGTGTTGAATAATGAGCACCTGCTCTTTTTGCTGTATTATGTTTATAACTCGGCTTAAATTCCATGAATGTTTGTTAGGGTAAATATATGTATGGCAGGAAAGAACAGCTATTGTTTAAAAGTGATGTAACTTTTTAGACTGTCCTGTTGCAATAAATACAGATATTTAATTTCACAGTCCAGTATAGACTGATATTACTTGGTCCTTTAATGTTTTTAATGTTCATGAAATGCGCGTAGTGTTTCATAGTCACACAGACTTATTCATCTGCCTTGTTCGCAGCTCCTGCTACTACTAAAATAAATGTGACATAAAACTGAATATAGGAAAAAATAATTTTTATCGTAAATTACCTATTAACACCATTCTGGGCTCATGTTAATACGTAATCCCAAATAGGTTTACATCAGGTAATAAGCAATCAATGCCACTATGTGGGCAACGTGATACTCAGCAAGCGCATTATGATATATTCTAAATTAGTAACTTAAGACCAATAGTTTAGCTTTTAAGTTTATCTGCCGGAATTTCGTGAAGATTATGCATTAGAAACCATAAAATATAACACAGGGTTTTACATATGAAAGTAACATGGAAATAATGTAACGTAACAAATTTAAATAAAACCTGGGGAGTAATATCACTAGTGACCCTATATTGGTTGGCAGAACTGCTGTATAAATATGTCGGCAATAAATGTGCACATGTCCTGAACAAAACAACATTGGTTTGCTTAATGCGATGTTTAAAACTGTTACGGAGAACAACAACGGCGAGAAATTAATTTTACCATTTGAAGGCTTCGTTCTTTCCACTGTTGCTGTTTCTTCGTTCCCTCTGTTACGGTTTAACATACTGAATAAGAACAACGAGAGAAGTAATTTATTCCTGGCTTTTTGATAGGTGTGATTTAAGAAAAATAAGAAGTTTCTCTGGGGAAACTTCATGTTTCTGGTATCAACTTGGTGTGTTTTGTTCGATGTGTTTAAACTGGGTTCATTATCAGAGACTAGATATATGCCGTCGAAACTTTAGAAACATATCGATAAAGTTTACTTTCTTAAATGTTTCTCGCCGGTTAGACTGATTGCAAGCAGTGCTTTTATCTTCTTTATGATCAATAATTGTACCTAGTTACCGCTACTTAACGATCCGTTGTGAGTGATTATTAGCTGTCGCTTGGTTTATGTCGATGAAAAATTCAATTTTGGAGTGTTTTGTGGGCAAGAAAACCTGCATAACTCTCTGTCCACTGACAGATACATAGATTGATGCCTGCTACACTCGAGGTGGATGGATGGCAAGAGTGAATAAAAGATGAATAGGCGTCATGGATGCTTTGGAACCCAAGGCCTGTTGAGCAACATTTGCACCGATACATTTGTAAAATTAAAGGCATCCAGGTACCCAGACTACGGGTGAAACTGAAACTTATATTTTACTACTATCCTTTTCTTAGTTTTTTTTTTAAACTTGTGTAAACAAAAATACACAATATTTTTACATGTCAAAATTTAAACCGAAGACCTTTCAGCCTCAAGAGATAAGAGGAGATTGTTTAACAATGGGACATGACAGATGAACTGAAAACTAAAGACACCTGAACTAAAGAGAAACTAATCAAACTACAGTATGAATGCATGTTTGTCTCTGTGTGTGTGATCTGGATTTTTAACGTAGCTTTAAATTTTTTTTAGTCATATTACAGTGTGGTAGTTATAGTGATGTCTAGCACTGGAGCATCATGCCGTAGACATGTATAGCATGATATCCCACCCAGTCATATTATCCTGACACCAGGCCGACCAGTCCTAACATTAACCACTTAATGCTGAGCGCCTAGCGAGGTAGCTGTTTGTACCATTTTTATAAGTCTTTGGTATGACTCGGCCGGGGTTCGAGCCGGAGGCCTCCCGCATCCGAGCAGGACTCTCTATCCACTAGGCCACCGGAGCGGTCCAAACTATAGTGAAAATCAAACATGTCATCCATGCGTTCAGTACCGACTGTTTTAGAAACGGATGTAATGGCTTGCGTGAGACTGTAGTGTTGATTCTAGCAATTCAATACAGACAGCATAGTGGTACTATTATTAGACTGGCTACAGACAGAGTAGTGTTGCTATATTAGACTGGTTACAGACAGCATAGTGTTACTATTGTTAGACTGGCTACAGACAGAATAGTGTTACTATTATTAGACTGGCAACAAACAGAGTAGTGTTACTAAATTAGACTGGTTGTAGACAGGCTAGTGTTACATTTGTTTGACTGGTTACTGACAGCATAGGGTTGATAGCGCTCTATAGTTTCGTATTTTACATAGAATTTTAAAGAAAAAGAATTTCCCCGAGTTTTCTCACTGGTTATACTGGCTTTTTAAAACAGACCTTGTATATCTCAGGTACTTTTCAAAGAACCTTTAATTCCCTTTGTTTTGGTGTATGACTGATGGTTGTAATTGATATCCAAAGAAATGTCAGCCACATTGCATCAAAGTAGCATAGAGGCATGTCAACATTCTCTCCACTGTGCATGTTTTAAATGGAAACAACTTCACCTAACATACGTCACTCTCTAAAAAGCACCTAATAACTGGTGAGCTCCCCCGTTGCTATTACTATACTGGCAACAAACAGAGTTGTGTTACTACTATTAGATTGGCCACTCTTGATTGTTCCTACAATATGTCCAACTATGCATATAATTAATGATCACATAGAAGACTTTTTTAAAAACTTAGAATTTAAATGTTATAAATGTATATGCCCAAGTTTGTACTTATATTTCATCTCCATTAAGATTTCAATATTTTCATTTTTTTCCCCCTTTTTTCCGTACGTTATAATTTGTATGTGCAACCAAGGTGCAGCAGCCAAATTACATTTATTCTGTCTATAACAAATAATGTTTCGTTAGCGTTTCCATCGTTGACGTGATAGCACAATTGTTATTAAAACGTTTATTTTTACAGATAGTGGTTATATATCGTCCCAAGCAAAACATTGACGTAGAGCCATTCTTTTGTCCTATTTTTAAGTTACATTTGTCAATAATGTTGGTGATATCTCCAGAGCAACGTCATGGTATTCTACACCTAGAAATAACAAATGACGGCTAATCTAAATTTGATCCGTGTCGAGATATTTATCACATCAGAAAACCATTACCAGCTACACCATTTTACTTTTGGAAAATATCTAAGTTAAGAATGGGGTCATTTGTTGAATTGGACAATGCATAATGTCTAATTCGCCAAGCACTTGTAAGAAAGCGCCTATTTTTCCTAATATCAATGAAAACTAAACCTGAAAGATGTTTATTGACGAACACTCATTTTTATATTCTGGTATTGGATAATAATGACGACGAACTTTAACTTTTCACAACCAATTTCGCATTTAAAGAGAAACCCATTGGAATTGCATCCTGGAGAAAAGATGCATGTGACAATATTATTTCTCTATTGATCCATTAAAATAGCAACAAATAATAACACAAAAGAACAGTTTGAGATGTAGATTTAAACTGTGGCTTTGAAGAAACCGACGCTAAATAGGCTTACTTTATTTATACCAAGATGAATTCTAAAAATCTCTCTGCAAATATACATACTCATTCATCCATTGGTCAAAGTATATAACCTAACTATCCATTTACATAGCTATCAGTCTTCATTTTGCAAATGAGAAATGAAAGGTCATCATAATCTTCTGACTGTTTAGTATTTAATTACATATGCCGAATTTAAAATGTACCATTTCGACATAAACGAACCCTGTTGTTTATTGACATTAAAAGAAAGGAGATGAGTACAGATGAGAGTTCATTACTGCCTGCAATAACTGGGAGACAAACACAACACTACGGCGCTGTCTTATATAATATACCCATACTGAATGACAACGCATGCCAATACTATGACGTCATTACCTCAGGAAGTACAGGTTTAATACAAGAAAAACACCCTCGTGTCTCTTCTACCCAAATCAACCTTGAAAATTCGGCGCTCTACAGATATTATGAACTTCTGAGAGTGTATAGGGTTTAAGGTGAAGTTGTTGCATTTGAAACATACATATTGGAGAGAATGTTGGACTACCACTATATTACTTTCACGTATTGTGGCTGATATGTCTTTGGATATTGTACTTGTGGAAATTGTTCACGACTGCTCCCTTGTGCTAAAAAAATATCAGCCTGATTTAGTCTAAAGTACAATATCTTTAGCAGTTATTAAAATAGGGAAAATGAATATCGCCGGACTAGACAATACCAGCTTCTGAAGGCGCAGTTGATGAATTACCAAATATATAAAATGTAACAAAAAGTTATCGGCTGTGTTTTTTTTAAAAAAATATAATTTACCTCTAAAATCCAGGAAGTGAAAATAATCAAGCGGATCTAGCCGTTTATTTTAGAGGTGTACATCTGAAGTAAGGCGAACCAGTACACTCTATAACCCATGTTACTCCCATCAATCATATACCAAAATAAAGGGAATTAAAGGTTCATTGAGCAATATCTAAGCTATGCGAAGTCTTTTTTAAATAGCCAGTATAGCCGGTGAGAAAAATTCTTTTTCTTAAAATTTCTAACCCTACGCAAAACACGAAACTGGAGAGCGCAACCAATAGATGGTTTCACGGTTGCAACGGAGTTACTGATCGTAGCGCTTAAAATTACATCCCTTAGCTCCATTGCGCACGCCCACAAAATTCTTCCAGTTCCGGATAGTTCAGAATTTCGCACCGTTTTACGCTTGGTTAGCGAAATATAAAGTCAATAAACTAGTGTCAATATGGGAAAAATATACTGCTGTGCGAAAAGCTGTTCCAATTACTCCGGAAAGTTTGTTGATGAGAAGACCATTTCACTGCATAGGTTCCTGCTGATGGTAATATTTCGCGTATTTGGAGCCAACGAGTTTTAGAAAGAACTTTCGACTGAAGACCACATCACGACTATGCAGTGATCATTTTCTGGGATTAGCAGGACCATCAAAGACAGCACCAGTTCCCAACATATTTCCTCAGAAAACTTTCAAGACCTGGACGGTAATTACATCTGTTGCATTCAAACGAAATTTTTTACATTTGGCGGTGGCACCGACAATTTAATCTCGAGAGTGGTGATGCCAATTAGTTGCCATTTAACAGCATCAGATGTTTTCAAAATTTGTGCTGCACTAACAACACTCCAGACATCACTTGTACAGCACTGACTTTGCATCCATGCAAAATTGTGCGAAGAACAGTTTATTCTGCATAAAAATAAAAAAAACAAAACAAAACAACAAACTTTTTTCATTTGTTTTGACAGTATTATTGATAAATACTTAATTACTTAATGGACTGCCCTCTCCAGATGGGCAATACTCTTTGTACGATGAAGTTTCGAGAGTGCTAGAGTGTTTTTTTCAGCTTCATATCCTCTGCCTTCTTCGGGGATTGTTTCAGAGACCGTGGTGTATTCCATTTACACTCCAACGATGTAGCTGAAATTTTACCTGCCTTCCTTTTCTCTGTGATGTCGATAAGGGCATACAACAAAGAAGCAATGTGATTGCATGAC
>JAECUM010051134.1:0-32084 GCA_016617855.1 Megalonaias nervosa | reverse complement strand
ATAGATCATAACTAAGAAAATTAGGTCAATTTATAGCCCGCCTACTCATGCATATTCATGACTACCTCTCTAGATTGAAATGCCAGAGGACCAATTATTTCAGGTATTATTCCAGGATGTAAATATTTTACACGAATTCCACTATTATGTTGTATCCACACAAGTCATTATTTGAAAAAAAAAAAAAGTCCTGTGAAAATTCGGAACAAGAAATTACAAACATCTGTTACTCCCACTTTTGTTCTCATATACATAGTTTGAAAATCTCGGCAAACATTCAGCGTTTGTGTAATATCTATTTTGACGACACTAACATAATGCACAAACTATTTTACTGAGCATTTCTTCTGATGATAGTTGCGCAATACACAGAATACGTTATTTAACTTTCCTTCTGTGGACACTTGCGTAATACACAGAATGCGTTAAGTTTCCTCGTGAGGACACTTGTGTGATACACAGAAAACGTTGTTTAACTTTTCTCATGATGACACTTGTGTAATATACGCTATTCACCTGTATTCTCGATGACAATTTTGTAATACACAAAATATGTTGTTTAACTTTCCTCATGATGCCACGTGTTCAATACATAGAATACGGTATTTAATTTTCTTCCCGCGGACACTTGTGTAATTCACAAAATACGTTAAGTTTCCTCCTGAGGACACGTGTAATACTTTATTTAACTTTCATTCTGAAGACTCTTGTGTGATATACATGATGATGATGCTTCACGCCTGTATTATGCACAAAATGTTATTTAACTTTATTTCTACAAATAATCCTTTATCTTTTTGTTATTTATTAATTAAAAATTTAGAAAAGTTAGAAATTGGTACTAGAACATAAAGAGTGAATGATACCTTGAATGTTTTATGACAAATGAAGCAATATTAACCAAGGTAATATTAAAATGGTCATACAGTATACTCGCTTAACAATATACAGCAATATGTGAATGGTTACAATATCGCTATCAACAATATATGGACGATTACCATGTCGCATGCACCAATAAAAAGATGTCACCGTGAATTTCAAACTACCTAACTCCAGTTTCTTTACTAAAATTCTCAATATGATTTGAAATAACAACCTTATTTTTGTGATACCTTGGGTGAGATGCACACAAATACAGTCATCTAAAAAAAACCTAGAATTGTGTTTGTAAAACACGTAAGCCCTTTCCGCAGACTATCAATCGCAAAAGTTACAAGATGGAGAATTTTTTTCAAAATGCTATTATCATCTATCAATGTATACAAATATGCCTACTATTTCATTTGTTTACCTCTAGTAGTGTTTTTATTTTATTTCATTATGCTAACAAAAGTCACGTTATCAAAATTTACCTTTCAATTTAAGCAATGTTTGACTGAACAAAGTTTTTGTAATGGATCTCATTAAATGTACTGCTTTGCATTTCAAGACTTTGCATTTCAAACAGGCCCCTTGCAATAAATTTGGAGAGATATGGTATAAAACATTCTGAAGTCAGGCAAAGAGAAATCCATCTGTTCTAATTGCTGCAGCCTCATTAATTGCACACAATACTCAAGGGCAATAACTTTCTCAAAAGTGACAGAAAAGTCTTATTGTCAGACTTGATTGAGTTAGCAAACGGTACATCCAAACATATACTGAAATTTTAAACTTTAAAGTAATAAAATGATGTTGGTTGAAATGTACTCATAACAATGTCATAGCCCTACCAAATGTTCAATTATATTGTTTAATAACAGTTGAGAACTTGTTGCTATAAATCCTTACATTAAATTTTGTTCAAATCGTATAAGCAGCGCGGATTCCGAAGTATTAACACGATTTTGCAACATACTGTGTTAAAAAGAGTCCATCGAAAGAGACAGACTCTACGAAAGGAATTTCAGTAGTTGACGAGAAGTCCGTTTATTCTATTATTTTATTCTTTTTACCTGCCGACTATTTAAACTATTTCAGATTTTCATGAAAAACTCCCTGCAGACTATTTAAACTATTTCAGATTTTCATGAAAAACTCCCTGTCCACTATTTAAACTATTTCAGATTTTCATGAAAAACTCTAACACATTAAATTTTGTGACAAAAGTATTTTCTTATTTGAATTAACAATTTTACAAGATCCACACAATGCGAATAACTGTTTTAATATTGAAAACATGCTGTCTAGTCATTAGCCCACTGTATTTACTTGTAATGCAGAGTATCCGGGTGAGAAAAGTTAGTAGCTTCGCTATAATAATGACATGGAGGAAAATACATTATTTGGGAGACTGTCAAACATTAGTCAGTTTCTTCTGATGGTTATATAGTGAATTTTAATCCTACTGGAGTGAATGATATTCATGGACACTTTAGTTATCGAGGCATTTTCTGAAGGATACAGGTATAACCATACATTGCTGGGAATTTCTACAATGTGTCAGAGTAATGGTCTTTCATATATATATATATATATATATATATATATATATATATATATATATATATATATATATATATAGAAAAGAAATGTACAAGAAAGACATGCTAATAATCCATTTGGATACGTGAAGTTCTTACACATTTTCTTTACGATAATACAAAATTAAATTTTGAAACGGCAGATCATTGCAATAAAGGTATCAGCTAGATGTAGACTGTAAAAATCAAACAGGAAATGGAGGTGCACATTTTTAATTTAAGTATGAAAAGCAATGTGCAGTAAAGACAAAAACAAACACATAGAGTCCAGTACTGTATTGTCAATATTTCTTTACAAGTTGAATGCAATATTTAAGATATTAAATGGGTATATGTGATGAAGAGGATATCAGTCTTGCAGATGTAGATATGTGGATATGAGTAGTGGTAAACTGTCTATGTGACATTAAAATCGTCATATTTTTAATTAACACAACTCTGTCATTCCAATTATAATGTACTTTGGAATATTTTGCCCTCCGCCCCCCCCCCCCAATAATTAAGAATCAAACAAAAATGCGTCGAAAAATGCTGTTGACCGTGGCCCCATGGAAAACGGAACTTTTAAGTCTTTTTGTAATTTCAAGTCCATTTGGGAAACAATTAGGACAGTAATGACAGTATAAAATAAATATATATTGTCATTATGTGACACTGGTACTTGACAGAAAGAAATAATAAAATAGCATGGTGAAATGAAATACACATTGTTAGGAGTGTGATACAGAAATCTCGTGATTTTTAATGATGGGATTTCAGTCTTATGTATATCGAATCTGGACCGAAACGGTCAATTAAAGTAAAATACTGAAAGATTAAGCTTTAGACAAGGTAAACATCTGTCCAAAATAGTGCCTAAGAAAAAATAGATTGTATTTGTAAAAACACTGCAGACAAATAAGTCTAAGTAAAACAAATGTAAATTGACAATGAAAATGAAATAAGCAATCGAAATTTCATACAAACATGCGATTGTTTTTTGTGAACCTGAAGTGGCTTATGCTGAGTTGTCCAAACAAGTTTTCTGTAAAACATTTTCAAAGTCCATAAGTTAGAAAATGAAAATTTGAAAATCTAAACATATCATCTATAATAAGGCATAAAACGCTTACTAATTTAATTTAATTTGTCTATCGAAAGTAATATTTGCTTAATCAAACTTACAAGTTTGTATTTTAAATGTGTGCAGAATTGAAAAAATACGGTCGCAATCCCTTGAACCTAATGAGAAACTGGGACTCAAGCTAAATAAAACATGACTGAGTTCATAAATTTAAAAAATGGGCACAAATTTGAAAAATAAGGTCAAAGTCTGCAGAAACGAATCAAATATTGGGATCCAACCAGGTATGTATTTTTTTTTATAGGTTATCTGGTTTATAAAATAATGCCATTGGACCGACAAATAGACATAGGACGCAAGAACGAACAGAGCAAACCCAATACGTCTCACTTTCTGCCGGGGAGGGGACATAATTAACACTTGACAATAAAATCATGAACAAAATGCTCTTTTTTTTTAGCTGGCACTAAAATGTAGATTTCAAGTGAAAACTTTCAAACTATTGAACTGTATGGTTTATATTGCATAAAGGGCTTAATTTGGGGGATAGACTGCTTTCTATTCTTGAGGACATACGTAATGATTGTAAACGCATTACCAGAATTTTAAATATTTCAAATTAGTGCACCTGAGCAGTAAATACATGTGGTATCTGCATTATGTTTAGCTATTACTTTGATATAAGTAGCCTTATTATTCAAAAGCAAATGTGTTCGTTTCAGACATTTCCCACCAGAATGAAGTATCCCTGACTGTCGTTAAGTTATCTCCAGGAAGTGGTTTTTATGTTTAAACAATTACTATTGTAATGTGTTTCATAATGGCATTAACTGAATTCCCAATTATGCCTGCTGTACCGACTTGTCCCAGTGACCAAGTGATCCACTTCCCACGCCAATTAAAGCATGTCATTTTCATAATTGCATCCTATTTGAGCGCACAATACATCTACAAGTAACAATGATCAAGTGCACACTAGGTGCAAGACATCTGGTAAAACTCCATTTTGAGGGGAAACTAGCAGGAAGACAATTTTTTTAGACCACAAGGTGCGGCCAGCACCAAATGTCCTGTGTGCTTAGTAAACCCCAACATGAGAGATGTATTGCCAAACTACACGAGTAGTACAGTTGGTCACTGAAAACTACATATGTTAACCATTTGAAAAAAATTATATGTTTTGTCAGTAATTCTTTTTATACATTCATTGCTCTTTGTGTAGGTGAATATGACATTCTGTGCCAATGCGAATAACAACTAACAGCTGCATTACTACATCGATAAAAAGAAGTTCTTAAATCGTAAAATAATTTTAGGACAACAACGTTGTACAAATCTACCTTGAACATATGATGCTTCAAATTGTGTATTTTGTCAAATAGATTACTATATTTGTACGAAAATGAAGAATTTTGTAATTTTATTGACACATTTCATGCGCGGGTTAATACTGTCGGGGTGTGGAAACATTACAGAACGGTTGTATCTGGCAGACTTAAGAGCCTAATCTTTAAACAAAGATTTTAATGTAAGGTTTTTGTTCTGTATTTTAGTTTGTTTCTTCATTCAAACGGGAATGTTTGTGTGGCATTTGCAAATTTGTAGTCTAGTTCTGCAGCAGACGAGGTATACAATTTTCGTTTGTCACTTAATTTCTGTTTGCAAAAGCAATAATCATTGTTCGATTTATCCATCATTTTCAGCACGATTTCGATTGATATAGAAAACTAAAATAAATACCTGAAGTCTTCTTTCTGCTGTTTTGAATCAGGTTGTAGGCAATTCTTGATGGCACCCCACTGATTGCATAAATATATATTACATACAGGCATTTCTTGATGGTACCCCACCGATTGCATATGTATATTAGATGGGCTATAGCTGATTTATACATCTGTACATCCTGATGTGGAGGGAGAGAGCAAAGGAGCAAAGAAAGAAAAATAAAATATTAGATGGGCTATAGCTGATTTATACATCTGTACATCCTGATGTGGAGGGAGAGAATGAAGGAGTAAAGAAAGAAAAATAAAATAGACCTAAATACGGAAACACAGGTTTAAATAGAATAATAAAGATAGATATATTTTCTAAAATGAAAAAGAAAGGATTTCGAAAAGTAAAATCGCCACTGTGGATATATCATTTTTTTCTCCCACTGATATATTTCAGTATCTCACTATGAAATGTATAATAAAACGAATTATAGGATGTCCCATGGCACCGTGTCAGCTTTCAAAATGCGTCTCTCAAGGAAATAATGCAGAGAAATATTAGCTGGCCACTCCATACCCGATAAGCACGCAGTCCCAGCCCCCAAAACACCAAAGCAAATAAACAAGCATTGTAAACTGTTATAAAATGTTAATTTCGTCCACTAGTAAGATTCAAACCCGGATCCGTTAAGGCACTAATTGCCTTGCATGCACACACAAGCTCCATACCTTCTAGACTAAGCACACATTCCCCTTTAAATGATGGAACAAATTCCGTCACAGTGAAACTCTATTTGCACGAAAATGAAGAGATATGTATGTATGTATATATGTATGTATGTATGTACGCACGTACATATGTATGTATGTGACTGAAGGGACAGATATGTAGAGGAGATTACAATGTTATTAACCTTTCAAAGACAAGACTGGGGATAATGACAAGCTGACACTGGTATATGGTAAAATGGGAAACAACAGTACGTGGATAGTAAAAGTACACATTTACTCAATGTGTAATGAGATACCTGTTTATGCTTTGGAAACGGTGTACCTGCTCTGCACTGAATACAATATTGCCAAATATTAACCAGTATTTCAGTTAAGGAATCAGCTGTAGCATTTTCTCGCTGTCTGGACGTTCAAAGACCACTAAATAATCCATGATGTTAGAGCTTATAAGTGTTTTTAAGGCAATAAATAGAAAAGCGAAATTAACCCAACCAAACAAAAATAGTATTGTGTATTTCTGATTCACATAAAATAAACAAATAGACAGCTGTAGGATCAAATCACCCAGAAATTTAGGTAATACTTGTTATCGCATTACCATATTAATCAAGAGCGAGGCTCAGTACCAGATAAGAGTGGTGACTATCGAAGTAATTAGATTTGTTATAGTGTATAGACTATTCTAACATATTTACATGTTATGCAGGTACATACAGTTAGAAACGTAATGTGTAGATTTACAAACTAGTTCTCCAAGTTCGTATGCTTACGTTATGGTGGAATACCAAGAAATTTGTCCTGATTTACGGTTTAGTGAAAACTGATATGATTTTCTTCTTGTGTACCACTTTTAATGGGATTTAAGAAAAAAAAAAGCCATCTCCCATAATTATTCTGTGCGTGGTTGAACAGTAAACAGTTCAGACAGAATCGTTATCGAAATTTGTATATTTGTAAATCCAAAAAGGTCACAACAAAATGTATCTCAGAGATGACCCTCTCCCTTCTCGGTATGAAAGTTGAAGTGCTTTTATATCTTTCACCGCGGTTTTGTATTATTGTGTGAATATACTTTCAAAAATAGAAGACAATTTTTGAGAAATAACTTTTGAATGAGGCTCATATTAAATGTTACAAGAGGTGTATTGGCTTATATTCACGTTCTCTGGTTTCCACTCTTTCGTCCCTTAGGTCTAAAGTTTATTTGAATCAGGTCTGTACCTCACTACTTACACCTTTTAGCTGCTTTCCACACCTTTGGAATTTGGTAGTATTCTTTGCCATGGATCTATGTATCTTAATCCATTTCTAGTCTGCATGTTTTGTGATGCGTTTTTTCCTGTCTCTTTATTTTTATTTTCTTGACTAAATCTGTGTGAGTTATTTGTTTAAGATTATATGTGTTAAAATTAAGACAAATTGGATAAAGTAAATGATTAGGTGTTTTGTACAGGGTGTCTGCATGATATGAACACTTTGGTGTCACCATTGTATGAATTTTGCTTTGTCCCCTTTTGACTCGTGATGTAACGAGAGGTTTCTACAGTTATGTCCCAATTTTCAGGGACTCCAGTAAGAGTGTCTGTTTTGTTTGACTTCTTGGTAGTATTGTATTCACACTCTTTACTTAATAACATAACCTCTCTTACTGTTTTTTCATTACATAGTACTTACCTAGTACTTAATCAGAATTAATCTTATGTTATTGTATGTCTCATTTCATAACTTGAGGAATATGGATACTAAATATTTATAGTTTATACAATATATTTCTTGTTCACATTTTTGTATATTTGGCTTCGTGCGTTTTAGTACTTAACACGACATTCATACTAAACTTAAAGGCTCTGAGTATTTTATATGTACATTACCGCCCTTCGTTTGTCGTGGTAGTTCCATTTTACCATGATATTATTGTTACAAGCTTATCAAATTTTATAACTACGAAAGATAATTTCATATTCTAGTCATTATGCGGTCTCGATTATTACATACTAAATTGGAAGCTCAAACTTGGAAGCTACATCAGGGACCGTAAGAGTCATAATTTGTTTCTATGGGAGTGGGGGACTTACAATTCTGTCATGTTGGGGTAGGGGATCGGTCTGTTGAATTTGAGAGAAAACCCTTAAGCAATTAATGACTAGATAAAATAATGACAACGTGTCAAATGATACAGATGTTCTAGTGTATGTTATTAAACTATGGATCCTTGACTCGAGCCCAAGAGTTCGAGCGAGTGTGATCATCGAAACAAAAGAACTGAACCACTGAAAATGATTTTTATCTGAAAGCAAAGGCATATAATTACATAATGAAAATTGTTGTCCTCAATCAGTGTAACGTTCATCAGGATTTGATGCATTTAACTCCGAGGGCAAGCGAATACAACTAAGGAGTTTATTACAAGAATTTGAGGTTCTTATCAATTCACTAAGGAGGGATACGTAAACTTGAGGTTCTATCAATTCTCTTAGGAGGGATACGTAAACTTGAGGTTCATTTAATTATTGAAGGTGAGATCCGTAAACTTGAGGTTCTATCAATTCCCTAAGGAGGGATACGTAAACCTGAGGTTCATTTAATTATTGAACGTGAGATCCGTAAACTTGAGGTTCTATCAATTCTGTTAGGAGGGATACGTAAACTTGAGGTTCATTCAATTATTGAAGGTGAGATCCGTAACTTGAGGTTTTATTAATTATTTAAGGAGGGATGTGTATACTTGTGGTCCCCTTATTAATTCTCTAACGAGGGATCCGTAAACTAGTATGAAATAATGAAGGAATCCGGAAATTACGTTTTGTGAAAGGAAAATCAATTGTCGCAAGAAAACTTGACGGTTATAAAGTTTTTGTTTTTACTGGCAGTAATTTGTGTGGGTAAACTTATAAAATTTCCTGTAGAGTGATCATTTGTTTAGTAATACACAAAGTGAAATATATACTAACTGCATTTCTCTGACATAAAAATCACCATATAAAAAAATAAATAAGTAAATAAATAAATCCACTAGGATACAATGACTTGCAAGGGGGATTGTGTGTTTGTGCGGGGGACGCTTGTTTATACTCAGTAGTTATGTCCACAAACAAACAGGAAAGCAAGGGATGACTCATTGAACAAAATAGATGATCATTCACGAGTAATTCATTCAAACATGACAGCAACATATGATGTGTGACGGTATTTCTAGCATCTCACTGATGTCAATGAACGTATACCTTCTCTGTGCGCTTTAAACTCTTACACAAGATAATGAATATCAGTTATTTATTGTTAATGATTAATACCGCGAGTCACACTCCCTATTAATGCAATATAAATTCTTTTATGCTCGATCTATCAAAATAATATAACGTCTTTTAGTAATTCGTCGGTGTCTGGTATTCATCATTAATTTAATTATTCCAAATTATTACAATAGCAAACCCAAAACAATGGAGTAAATGTTTATTATTTAATTGATGCATGAAACTCCTAATGTTCTTCTTTGCACATACGTTTATGTAAGTATTGTATCATAGACTAGAAGACAAATATTAAGCAAAGGGAGACAATAAACTCTCTCTCTCTCTCTCTCTCTCTCGATCTCGATCTCGATCTCGATCGATCGATTTGTCTATGAAGCAAATTCATAAAACTTAAAAACATTGTTGCAACACTTTATACTTTCTTGATATCATCTATTATTCGTGTTTTGTAGAAGGTTTACAATAATGATGTTTTTTAAAAAAAAGTATTTTCAAGTATTTTTTTTTATTTTGAGAAAATTTATTTGAACGATAGTTCTGTTGTATTTATACGTATTAAATAATATAGAAAATCGTTAAGAATGACTTTGCATTTGTTGTTATGTCAAACACGGTGAAGAGTCATTAAAATTTAATCATTTGTAAAAGGTGATAGTTGTTCCTTGGTTGAACAGCTTTAAAATATCCTTAAATCAGTTATCTGTAAGTGACTGGTTTTGGTAATCACTCAATTTATATGCCAGAATACGTTACAATGAAATTAATAATAACAAGTATTACAAGGCTACCTTTTAACTACAGTTATCGATTGAGGTATTTAAATTTTGAAACTTACATTAATACAGCAAATAATGTTAGGGTTTATTATATATCTGACTATATTACATAACTCAGTTTTAAAAGAGTCGGAATGAAAAGCGCATGATTGTTGGGGGGTTGGTTGGTTGATTGTTGTTGTTGTTGTTATTTTTTTTATTTTTTATTTTTTTTATTTTTTTTGTTTGTTTAGGATTGACTTCTAACTATGTCCTTGAACTAAATATATAAAACTAATAGTACAGAGCTCTAGAACTCAAAAGCGTAGTCTCGATTCTTGTTATAGGCGCGCAACAGTTTTTTTTTTTTTATTAATTGAGCACACCTGCTATCTCTCGTTGATTCATCATTAAAGAACATTGAAACTGGGCTGCCCGAGTATGAGATGTTAATTGATGCCAAAGGGATTGAGTGGAAATTGCTTCAGATTGTAAGTCATGTGAGGCTACCGTTATGTTATAATTCTCTTTGTCGCTATTGTTGACAGTTGAATTAATTACTCGAGCCTTTGAACCTAGGGTTTCCAATTTCGGTTTAATTCAAATGAGTAAATGAAGAACTTGAAAAGACATTTCGGCTGACTTGTCGTACGAGCCAGTTGATACGACTTCCCTATAAACTCTTCTCTAGAAAGCGACGAATTCTGTCCCTGAGGATGGTCATGTGGACAAAATCCACAGAGACGAATCTGCCGGGGGATTGAGGAGCACAGAGAGCAGATGGACTATTGCAAATTTCGACAGAAAGATGACAAAGCGCAAGAAAATAACTAGATTCTGACACTCATTCTTGAGAGGAAAGTCTTCCTATTTCATCCTAACCTTTGCCATGGCACGAACGAAACAAACTGCACGAAAGTCCAAAGGCTTTGTCACGTTTGCTTAGCCCCAGGTATTAAGTCATGTATAATTACCGCGGCCATGTGTTTGATGCCTAAACATTGCCGCGGGCTAGTGTTAATCTCTTACGCAAGGTTACCGTAACCAGCCACCCAGGACCCGACATCTTGAATCGGCACAGACAATAGATCGTGCCAACTGGACAAAGGCTCGCCGTATCACACCTACATGTTAAAGATTTGTTCAGAGATCAAAAGAAAGACTGCGGGGTGAACGGGGCGTGTTATCATCCGTCCCCACGTGGACAGACAGCGAGAAGGACATTGTCCGCTAAGTTTGATTGGATCGGTTCACATCCAATCGGAATTGAGATAGAGGGTGTGATTGCAATTAAGATCCGAATGTTACTTCAAACTCCTCAACGAAAATTTAGTTTCTCCTGAGAAGGTTGTTCAGCAAATAGGGTTACTCCGGGAAAGCCACTCGTAATTTGGCGGTAAAATTTAGAAGCAGATTCTAAGGAAAGACAAAACTTCGAATAGGAAGCTTTTCTAGGGGACAGAACTTCCGGTTCAGTTGAGTCCCGAGTCTCCAAGAGGGGAGACGGAAGTGAGACTAGAAGAACAGTCGGAGTCGACAAAAGTCTAGTCGGTGGAGAGAAGGTGGATAGAAGGTGGAGGAGGAAAAGGAGTCTGGAGGAGAAAGTCGAGGAGGAGGAGTATAGAGAAGTCGAGGAGGAGGAGAAGGAATTAGGAGAAAGTTGGAGAGGAAGAGAGAAGGAATTTGGGATAAATAGAGAGAGAAGAATACTACAAATGAGTAGAATACAAGGACAGGTGGAAATGTATCTCACACTACTAATCAAGTGATACAATAGGCTATTAAAGGTCGAGTGGAAGGCGTGTACTGGGGGAATTTGAATAATTTGACTATTGAATTGTTATTAAATTGTTATTCATTGAATTTCACCCTTTTTGTATATTTAACCATTTAACCGTCGGCATTGCTGACTGGGGGCTCGGAGCTTTACATCTATCTTTCACTAATTTAACTTCCAACCAAAATCGAGCCTGGGTGGGACTTCTATAATAGTTTAATTAAAACATTGGGAGCACCCCAACCAACCATAACACACAACCGATTCTCCACAGGTTTGAAGGCGGTTCCATAGAATTCGTGACAACATGCAAGGATAGAACAGAATAGACAACTCTAACACATAAAATACAGATAACTTTAAATAACATTGAACAATATATAATCGTATTCCACGAGCTGCACGTGCAAAACGAAAATGGCGATAAACAAGGAACTATCAGAGCTGGAAAGATATTTTGACACGAAAAGGACAGACACAGATGAAGGATCTTTCTTACGATGTTGCTATAAAAAAAAGGCCACAGGAGATTGACCTATCCGAAATACCAGCAGAGAGAAGACTAACAATGTCAATGGTTATGGTCACTCTAGATGCCAGCAACAAAGACTTCACCAAACTAGCAGTAAGTCTAAATAGGAAAGGAGGAGATAGAGGATACATCCTGTGGCCGAGAGGAGATAAACCAATCATACCATATGGGAAACTGTTAATAGGAGCTGAAACAGCAATAGCAAAAGAGCCGGAACCAATTATGAGGAAAATCAAAAAGAGAACAGGAGAATTGCATATATCGGATATACCTCTCGAAATCCCATTAGAAGCCACAATTGAACGTTTTGAACAGAAATTCCAAACAAAAGCAACAAAAGCTAGAATGGACACCCACCCTGGTTACCCAGTTTTGAATGAAATTAAAATTTTAGAAATAGAAAAGGAAAAACTCTATACAATGAAAAAAGTATTCTTTCTACATGGATTTATCGTTAAAATGTGGTACAGAGGATGTACACACCACAGAAAATGCAACAAATGTGGGAAGGTAGGACACATACCTAAGAAGTGATCAACAACAAGATCAGACGAGACAACAAGGGATAACTCATATTAGTGAGTTAACAATCTTTTCCAAATACAGCAAACAGCAACAATAACAACAAACGGAGGAACAAAAAGAAAACCAACAAAATAAACAGCAACTAACTCAACAAAACAAGGGAGAAACAGGAAATGGCAAACAACAACAAAAACAGCAGCAATAAGAAGAGCAACAGAAAGAAGCAAAAGAAAAACAAAAACAACAACAAAAAGATAAACCACATACTCAACGACAAAAGCAAGAAGTAAAACAGCAACAACAAGCTGAGAAACCACAAGTAACACAAAAACCAGAAACTATGAGAGCAGAACAAAGACAAAAGAAAAAAAAAAGCCAACCGAAACCTTAAGAAACAACAGGAGAGAAGGAATTACTACAAACTCGACTTTGATGAATCGCTTGGAGAAGACATACAATGAAAAGAAAAAGATAAAAAAAAAAAAAAGATCCGTAAAGGACAAAACCCCTACAATCAAATACAAATTATATAATCGAAAAGTAACTCTAAAATTTATTTTAAAAATTAAAATTACCCCTTAAATAGAAAAAGAAACAACAACTCTAAATCGTATGATATTATAGCATTTATCCAAACATAACACGATGTATCGATACAATTAAGTAGGGGGCATACCCTGAAGTTTTTAGAAAAAAATATGAAGGGATGCCCCCCCCCCCAAGAAAAGAAAATAACGAGAATTATCAAAAAGACGTATAAAACTTGGATTCAGTGGACAGGAAAAAATACACAGAATTAATGTTTTAAGTTTGATAGATCATCTTGAGGTGATAATACCAACCTAACAGGAAACTATTTTAAAACTGTAGGGTTATCATTTTGTAACTTACATCGCTTCTTCAGTTCCTTCAGATTAATAGAAGATCAATGCCAATATATTTCGTCGAGATATTATTTATCAATGGCTGCTTTTTAATTGATGTTCCAGACAACGTTTTAAATTTAATCCTTATTTAGGTAAATTCAATCTATTTTCGAACAGTCGTTGCGTAGAGCTCTGGAAAATGAAATAAAGTTGTAATATAAAGAAACTGAATAAAATATTTATTTTTGTTAAATGTCAAAACAATTTCTGTTTCATGCTTCAAAGCATTAATGGTTTTGCGTGGGAATGACAATATTTCAATGTTACGATTTAGAAGTTATCTGTCAGTCTCTGGCGTCAATTTTTCAGACACTGAGGAATATCTTTTTGATGGTAAAAATTGACAGATTAATGTTTTCTCGTCTTATACGCTGTTTGTAAAGGAGACTATTTTAGACTTTATCTTAAACCCCTCAAAACTAGAAAATGAATAAATATTACTTTCAAACATCGACATCATTGTTTGAAGACAAAACGAAAGCATACGTCTAACACTTGTCTACAAACGGAGAAATTTATTATTGTAAAGCTTCTTTAAAATGTAACAATAGTTTTAAGTAAATGACTGATATGGAAGAATATTTACGGTATTTATTGTACGATTCCAAATGTCTAGTACGTACGTTAAATTATCAATCTATCGTGGGAACAAATTGAAACAAGATAAGAATATCAAATATGATGAATTAAAGTAACGGTTGAGTCACCAATCCGCCTGCACATTACTCAAGCAAGAAAGAAAAAGATTTCCGTACAAAAAAGTTTCTACAAACGACGTGGACGTAAAATGACAGTCAGACATATCTGAGATACAATGATGTAACAAGGATAATAAAAATGATAATAATAATATGTTTGACCGTGATGTATATTTTTTCCAAACATGCATGGGCTGAGAAAGTGAATTCGAAGAGATGAGGTGTATGTAGAGAAAGTTTGACAGGTCGAAAACCAGTAAGATAAAGTTCGAGGAAGGGAAATAATATTGCATCCCCACATTTCAGGATTTGTTTCAGAAAGAAAATATCGAATACTTTTCTACGTAATCAAAGAAAGAAAAATATCTTTAATAGATACGTAGAAAAGATTAATATAATCTTGGAAACAAGAATGTAGAAATACCATTCACAACATGAAACTTGCAAAAAGGCTAGAAATATTGTCTAATCTGTTGGAAAGCTACAATAAAACCATACGCAGATCAATAGATATGACTCCATTTGAGATAGCGATCGAACGACAGGTCAGAATTATGCATTAATTTGTTATTTGACTGCTGATTCCGATGGAATGCCCAAATATAAAATAGGGCAGACAGTTAGGATTTTAAACTGAAGATATTATTTGGCGAAAAAGTACATACCTAAATTTACATATTTAGACTGGTAATATCAGGAGACCCGCTTCTGTATGAATTAGAACATTCAAATGCAAAGAATACTGAGTAGCTATTTTACGAGAAGTTGCCGCTCTAGGGCAAACACGATGACTTGTGCAAGGTTGACAAGACTTTGACAACCAGTAAAATGGACGGCAACAAAATTTACTTGTCAACTCTAAAGGGTATTATGTTCCTTTAAACAGTTGCGAACAAGTTGATAATATTTGTCGCTAAAATTAATGGAACTTCTGAAATATATTATATCAAACTCAAAACATATAATAGACCACACAACAAATTTTACTTTTTCTCAGTGACTCACACAGTACAGTATCTTGGCTGGATCATTGTATCTCTTCACAATCTGCTCATTCTTCTATGAGTGATATGAGAATAATTCATACCCTACGTCACGTCGAGCCTCATGCACGGGCAACGGATTCCTTAAGGGTCCGTCTTGTCACCAGCTTTTGGTTCACTTGAGGGTATACTATCGTATTCTGAGGGAACGATCTTATTCTAAGGGTGCAATTAACGAACGTAGGCATCAAATAAAGGTAACAGTAATAACAGAATAAATGAGCCAAACAAATCAAGTGACTGACTTGTAATGTTTGTGAAATGGTAGCGTGACTACTGCGTAGACTACATTATGAAATGCAATACATTATGATCAAAAGCATTGTTAGTGTAAGCTGCACCAGTTTGTAGCACACATATATGATAATAAAGGTTTTTTAACATAAGTTATGACTAACAGCAAGCAACAAATAGTTACATATGCATTACTAGCTGAAAAGCACTTTCGAATACAGATGTTCAGAGCTGAAGCATGCAAGTACATGAGAATGCAGTGTGTCAAGCAACTAACTAGCAATAAAGTATGTGTCTTGTTATTTCTTAAATGCAGGGTTGTATTGAGTCATGCAAGCTATTGGTATTCAACATGTGTTAATTTATTTTTATTCATTCATACAATTGGAGTGGGGGTTAAGAAAAATAAAATAATCTAGTCTGGGTTCAAGGTTTACTATTGCTGCTGCACCATATTATTTGGTGCTTTAGGTTCTTATGGTCTGGGTTAATATGCACCATAGCCTATGGTTCAAAGACTTCGGGTGCACAGTTTCAGGTGCAAGAGTGCACCAAACAGTCTGATTCACTGCCTGTATGATTTACCAATCTTGGCGCAATAATCGCTCACAAGCAGAATACAAACGTTCTGTTATATGAATTTCACACAAAAGTGTGAATTCCATAAAAGAAATAAAGTATCAATATAATGTGAGTGAAATTTATAATGATAAATCATTGGCGCACTGAATATAAATCAAGTTGTTAGATAGATGTAGGCTATTCACATTCTGTTTAAATTCCCAAAAGAAAGAAAGTCCAAAGCACGTAAATTTACTAACTCACAAAATAACAACTCTGCAATTGTGATTTTTTTTGCAAGGAAATTATTTAGGCAACTTCAGCATTTTTACCATAGCCACATCTGATTTCAAGTTGGCTGAGCCAAAACGTATAGAGACAGTAGTGTAATTTTCGTACTTCTCGCCTTCGACAAAGACTGGAGAGCAACAAATGTCGCTAACTCTGACCTCCTTTCATACTATTAATTATTAACCAATGAGAATTTAGAACTTTCGATCATCGGCAAGAAAGAATTATTGACCAATACAATTCAAACCTCAAACATTCTATGCTAAGACTAACTTAATAGTATAAGCAAGAAGACCTCCATAACATAAGACACTGCTATAGTATTAATCCTGAAGATTTGAACACGAATGACTGAAAATAAAATGTTAAATATACAAGGCATCATACACTTAAAATGTAAGTAGATAAGCCGCGTGATAAAAATGTCAGATCAGTTAAAAATACGCTTTTTACAGCATCCGTGGACAACACATCGTAGTGGTAATACACAACATGTGCTCCGCATAAATGAATGTTCAGATCACATCTGCCGAAATAAGTCTACTTATTGGTGAATTAACACTGGGGCATTTAAGCGTAACAATTACGTATAACAGATAAGGTCATTCATAATTGCATGAAATAGCTCACTTTATGAACCAAAATACATATAAAGATGGTGCAGTGAGTGAGAAATACCATGCTGTAAACACGCTCAAATGTAACGCCGTGACCTAAGCCAGACGAACACATAGCAGTTCCGACCATCGTCATACTTTAATGACTATCAATGCTGATCTACTTCCTGGTTTCATTCATGCCCCAGTAAACTCTTAAATGTGAAATAAAACATCAATTGGTCAGACCTCAATGCCGACTAAGCACTAGATTATACTCAAACATCATAATTCTTATTAAACAAGATAGAGATCGTATTATATTGCGGTCTGTAATGATAATGGATGTAGTAATCAGACGCATATGCAATAGATTAATGGATTTTTGCGCAGATATAGTAAAAGCTTTGTTCAACTATGGTAAACACTTAGCTGGTAAATTCAAACCTGGTCACCGGTTTATTCATGGTTGGAATGATTGTGCCAACTAACTACACGATTATGTAGGAAATACTTATTTTCTGTGGCGTGATAACGGTTGTTGTTGTTGTAGGGTTTAACGCCGTTTATCAGCACAAGATAGGCTATACATGGCGGCCAATATAACTAGTGGAAGAAGAACTATGGCAAATCCCGGGAAGAATTACCGACCCACGAGAAGCTACTTGCAAGCTTTCTCACTTACCCACGTTAGCCTAGCCTGAGACTCGAACCCACTCAAACAGAGGTGAAATGGCAGTGATCCGGAACGGTGAGCGCTTTAGACCACTCAGCCACTCAGGGCACCGTGATAACGGTTAACCTCGTCACTAACTAAATGCGTCAAACAGGAGCTCAGTTTATGTATGCCCTTAGACTATGTAAGAAGGAAGATTTAAAACATAAAGCATGATACACTTACAAATAAATTTAAAGGTGAATTCTGGACGCAAAGTAAATAAAATACTTCTACAAGATCCAGTCAGTTTTTGTTGTTGTATCTATGTGAACCATGTCCAATCTAGCATATGCAACATGTGGATAATTACTTTGAAGCCTTACTAAATAGTGTTAAAAACGGTTCGAATAAGAAGCAAGTTCTTTCTGCATTCAAAGCCTCTTCTTGTCTTAATGAACTAAACTGAACACTTTAAAGAGTTGCTTGACATTCAGGTACTTGTGTACGTAGTTCATACCCTAGTTAACTTGTATGACAAAGAGTTGCTTGACATTCAGGTACTTGTGTATGTAGTTCATACCCTACTTAATTTGTATGACAGAGAGTTGCTTGACATTCAGGTACTTGTGTACGTAGTTCATGCCCTAGTTAACTTGTATGACAGAGTTGCTTGACATTCAGGTAGTACGTAGTTCATACCCTACTTAACTTGTATGACAAAGAGTTGCTTGACATTCAGGTACTTGTGTATGTAGTTCATACCCTACTTAACTTGTATGACAGAGAGTTGCTTGACATTCAGGTACTTGTGTACGTAGTTCATACCCTAGTTAACTTGTATGACAAAGAGTTGCTTGACATTCAGGTACTTGTGTATGTAGTTCATACCCTACTTAACTTGTATGACAGAGAGTTGCTTGACATTCAGGTACTTGTGTACGTAGTTCATGCCCTAGTTAACTTGTATGACAGAGTTGCTTGACATTCAGGTAGTACGTAGTTCATACCCTACTTAATTTGTATGACAAAGAGTTGCTTGACATTCAGATACTTGTCTACGTAGTTCATGCCCTAGTTAACTTGTATGACAGAGTTGCTTGACATTCAGGTAGTACGTAGTTCATGCCCTAGTTAACTTGTATGACAGAGTTGCTTGACATTCAGGTACTTGTGTACGTAGTTCATACCTTAGTTAACTTTTGTGACAAACATGTGTGGTAAGTGCATTGGTGAAGTGCAGTATCCAGTTTCTTCCATGTAACCAATGGGGTGATGTGTTGTTTCTTCTTTGGTTTTTAATATATACATAGACGAATTAAATCGTAAGCTGGGTAAGTGTCACGTGGGGATGCATTTGACACCCAATATGTTATTTCTTAACAATTTTAATTTTTCGGATGATATGTCATTGATAAGTCGCAGTTTTAAGCAAATTATTCAAGATATGTGAACAATACACATTTATGAATGTTATTATCGATAACACACTAAAACCTGTATGCATGCTCTTTCAGTCAACTTTTTCAAATCACCATCTTCTCCTTCTGTACTTCTTAACGGCCATGTTCATAGATATATCAACATTTTCGGTCATATTTTCAAATCCAGTCTGTAACATGATGAAGATATTATGAGACCGTACTGAATTGTATATTGCGGTCCTCTATGGACAAACTTTAGTAACACTACGTAAAGAAAACCAGTCATTGGTTATAATAACAGTCTTCGTTTTCTATTAAGCCTTCCAAGATGAAACGGTGCCTCCATCATGTGTGTAAATTACGATGTATTCAGTTTTGAAGAAGTAATGAGAAAGTATGTGTTTTCAATGATGACACGAATACCTTATAGTGTCAAGACTCTATGGATTTGAACCAAGTAACAAAATAAAAGACCAAAAACCAACGTGTTTTGTGAAATTGAAAATATAATTTATTTCCCTATGCATAAAATAAAACAATAAATGTAAATTACAGTACGGTGAATAAAATCCTACATAGTGTTACGTATATGTAAATTAATTGCTTGTGTGTTAGTTTTAATTTTTTTTAAAAATTTTTGTTTCATTACATTTTACAGTAAGGATAATATTTTTAATGGATTTGATATTTTTCCCAGTAAATTTAGTTCTGTTCTTTTAGTCTGATTAGAACGTAAAAGTATTGCTTTATTACTAATTTTAGCTAACCTAGTTCTTAACCTTGGTTCCGATTTTGTAAACATTGAATGAAAATGATTCGTTATTACCAAGGTCATGTTCGGCCCACGTGTTAGCTAAGTTGTAAACAGCCTTTCTTTTTTAAAATTTATTTTCAGCGTGAGAATCTGATTCTTAGCTGGGGCTATTCTGGCCTACGTGTAAATTGTCATTTTTTTACTGCGCTGTTCGATGATTAAGTGACCACGTGACCCATCACGCGGGTCCTGAAATGACGTTTCAGTTGGGTTTAATACTCATATCTCAGTGAAATTTTGTCAGTCGTAAAATTGTACCTTTGGGCTCAAGGTATTTGTCTTGTTGTTGCCATCTGAGTTGATTTTCGTATTTAAAATAATTTATTCATCCTGGAAAATATTCCTCTTCGACGAAACTCTTGGACAAAGACATTCACTAAATTATTCGGAATTCAAAAGCCGGAATTATATTCTTGGTGACTCAACAAGGAACTGTTGACACATCAAAACAAACTGGTTATAGAGGACGTCATCGCCTTCCGTATTGGAACTTCATCGAGATTCGAACCTGGATTAAATTAGAACATTTTAGTGATAGGACTTATATTTTTAGATTCTAGGATTAATTTTTGGATTATATTCACAAACCGCAAATACTATTTCATATTTTTACCTTGTTTTTCAGGGCAGTAAATTATTTTGTTAAAAGTTGCAAAGCTTGTTGGTTTCACTCTTTTCTTTTTGTTACTTTTGTACGAACCTACACGTAACAATAGTCGTACATGTTCTAACAGGTTCAACAGTATCGAGTAATCCAAACGAGTTCCAGTGGTATTGTATTGTTATTCCAGATAATGTGCACTATTTTACTGGTGTGCCAATAGTACTGATGAATCGCCACGATATAATCCAAAATGTCTTTGAGTGACTTCACCGTAATTCCAACAGATCATTTTCAAGTAATCCGAGCACTTTGTAATTCCAAGGAATTTTTGAATTAAAGAAATGAATCTGCTCAAGCAAACACAACTAAATGTCTTTCAAGACTGATATTAACACTAGGGATACTTGATTCTTAAATGGACATCTCTTATATAGATAACTAAGTCGTAATACAATAAATAGACATTCATTTGAGGGCCTCAAGGGAGAATAGCCCTTGATTAATGAGTCACCCTCTATAAATAAAACATTATTATTATTATTATTATTATTATTATTATTATTATTATTATTTCAGAACGATGGAACTGATAAAAAAAGGTCAAGTGGTTTACAGTAGCTAATCAGGAATTATGTTATCCTGGTCTTTCAGTAACTCATGTTGTGAAATCAGATCAATTGATGTTTGCCTGGATTAATTATGTAACTCATCCTTGGAACTTTATTTACCTGGGTTAATTATTTAACTCAATCTTGGAACTTTATGAATGAATGTACGCACTATACAAGAATGAGTTATCTTTTAAGTGTGAACTTACGATCATAGAAAAAGTTAGTAGTTAAATATTATCATCTAACTATGATAATGAAAATCATACACATAATACAAATATACATGACACCTCCCCTCATAAAGAAAAGGAAAGATGTTTACCTGGATGAATAGTACAATTCAACCTTGTCTTTTTATTAATGAATTATGCATTATACAAGATGACTCCCCTTTAAAGTGCGAACGTACAATTATAGAGAAAATTAATATTTAGAATATTATTAACTAAATGACCCTTAAAAACTATCAAAATGAAAATAATAAACATAACATAGATGTACATAACACTAGTAAGAATTGTATCTTGAAATCTTTGTGGAACTATGATATTAGTTTAAATACTCGGATTATAGATAGATGTAGCAAAATGCTCTTTAAACGTCTTATATAATTTTATTCTTAACCAGGCCGGAAACATTCTGTAGTTGTCGATGTGTGTGTGTGTGTGTGTGTGTGTATATATATAGTTGTCGATGTGTGTGTGTGTGTGTGTGTGTGTGTGTGTGTGTGTGTGTGTGTGTGTGTATGTATGTATGTATGTACATAATATACTTATGATCTTTTATGCCTAAAGTACTTTTTTATATTTTATATTTTATATTTTATATTTAGATGTGTGGACAATGCAGTCTGAAATAAAGAATTCTTATCTTAACTTATCTTAAAGACAGAAGGAAGAACCAAATTATGAATAAAAGCAGACTTATCAAACTGTAGGGGAGATATTGTGACATTTTATATGATGAATTAATCCGGTCTAAAGGGTCCGAAGATGAGTGCTAGTATTGCAACAGTGATTTTCGACGACTACAATTTCTTTCATTAGCAATAGTGGAAGAATTTAGTGTGTATGCTCAGACATTTGTAAGCAGTCCATGATAGGTGTTGAAAATAAAAACAGTATAGAAATCGCAAAAAAAAAAAAAAACCAGCTTAGGATCTTGAGAAAATTATTTTTAGCGACTGTTAACTAAAGTATTGGCGACATAAGCGCTTTAAAAGGTGTATATGACACATTAAATTTGAGAGCAATAACAACCGCAGATTCACTTGGAAACATAAAGTAGTAATGAATACTAACTGAAGTACAAATACAGGCAAGATAAATCAGTCGATCAGATGAAAAAAATAAAAAAATAAAATAAAATAAAATGGGTAATGTGATGAAATTAATCTCATATCGTAGAAAAGTCTCCGAAAAATAATCGCAAGTGGGATGAGTCTGTACCAAGGGGATCGAATCAAAATGATAAAAAGTTAATTTATCGCTATGTTTATTTTAAATAAATAATGATTGCTTTGAATATATGATTGTAAATACCCCAAAACGCAAAATAAAAATTTCACACACACCCATTAATAACTTTTCTTCAAGGTTGAAACAAATTAATAGAACGAAGAGACACAATAGAAATCGAATTATTACCAAAAGGATCCAGCACTTGCTCAGTGCAGCTGTGAACGAGTACAGCTTTGATGGTGGATATAGTCAGGATTTGTATGTTCTTAACGATGTCGAACCATACTTAAAGAAGTAGTCAGTAAGACTGGGTAGTTTGGTCCTGTAAAAGTCTCGCTAGATTTACCGATCACGCTCGTAATAAAAATAGAAAGACCAAACAATTGTTTGAAACTAGTATAACAGAACAATTGCTTTAAACATTATAATAAAAAACGAAACGCAAAAGGTAATAGACAGGCTTTATAACATGCAAGAAACAATTGGGTCAGGAAATAAGTCGAGATACAGATTGGTATTTCATTTGGATGTTATATTTAATATTACACATACAGTAAGATGAAGATCGTGTACACAATTACCAATGTGGTTGAAAACAAAAATGTGTGTGTCAACTTTAAACGTATTAAAAATATTTGTCTTCTATTTGGTAGAATATATGAAAAATCAAAATAAATATATTTCCTGATTATGACATGATGTAAAATTTAAAATTAACAGTCCCAAGTAAAAATTCAACATATACTATATTGTGATTTTGAAAGTGAAACCAACAGACTATTGCAAGCAAGATTTTAATATAATGGACAATGCAAACAGCACAACACGTACCGTCAGGATTTTGTCTTAGATTAAATCAATATACGAAAACTACCAGCCTAAAGTACACAAAATAACAGAACGCGTTAATACGTTTAACCAGCATTTGCATGCATGTGTAAAAACTGTGTCAAAAGTATACAAAATAACAGAACGCGTTAATACGTTTTACCAGCATTTGCAGGCATGTGCAAAAACTGTGTCAAAAGTATACAAAATAACAGAACGCGTTAATACGTTTTACCAGCATTTGCAGGCATGTGCGAAGACTGTGTCAAAAGTATACAAAATAACAGAACGCGTTAATACGTTTTACCAGCATTTGCAGGCATGTGCAAAAACTGTCAAAAGTATACAAAATAACAGGACGCGTTAATACGTTTAACCAGCATCTGCTTGCATGTGTAAAAACTGTGTCAAAAGTATACAAAATAACAGAAAGCGTTAATACGTTTTACCAGCATTTGCAGGCATCTGCAAAAACTGTTTCAAAAGTATACAAAATAACAGAACGCGTTAATACGTTTTACCAGCATTTGCAGGCATCTGCAAAAACTGTGTCAAAAGTATACAAAATAACAGAACGCGTTAATACGTTTTGCCAGCATTTGCAGGCATGTGCAAAAACTGTGTCAAAAGAACCTGCACTAAGAAACGCTGCTAAAATGGAAGCTATGAAAGAAAATATTATGACTGACAATGATTAGGTATTAAACAAAGTGTGAAAAACTGGAACTCAATTTGTGCATGCCCTTTTGAATTTGCCCATTAATTTTGTCCCACATGATTTCCCAAATGAGACAATTATTTCTTTCTTGAAAAGTAAATTTGGTTCCCTGGCAGACAAAACTACAGACGTCTCGCTGTCGCGACATTCATTCGGAAAATATTCAAATGTACTGTAATACATATCCTAGTTATTTGGTATGGCCAACAGTTGGGAAAGTGAGGTATCGAATATATCTCATGAAACCAATTTAGTGAGACAGAGAAGCGTTCTCTCAACTTTTCATTTAATATACCGGTTTACATAGACAATTAAATGGTAAGTTCATCCAAAGTATGTGAGAAGTAAGACATCTTTGTACAAACTACCCAATAAAGTATTTACCTCCCTATATTTCTTGAAAAGTGGATATTATTACGAATGTCTGTATCATGTATTAAATTTATAATATTGTTTTTTTTTTTTTTTTTTTTTTTTTTTTTAAAAGTGATTTGGGTTTATGACATTTATATTTTAAATTATATAATTCAGTGACTGGCTAGTACTGTAGTACAGTACATATACATTTTCTTGTAGGAATCTCATTCATAAACCTAGGCCGATCGCTAAGTTCAAGTCAACAGTTCTTTAGATCAAATACACCACGCAGTAGTTTCAATGGAGATCACATAAACATCACATGAAATAATTTGGGGTGCATTTGCCCTGTGGAGCTATTAGGTACGCCCTAATTGTTGATTTGTTCAATAGTTGAGAAGATCATAACGTTATGGTTGAATTATTTAAAAATGACATGATTTAATTGCACGAGAACATTTTAGTGAATCAGATTCCGTTGATTTGGTTGGTAGAAAGAGACTATATAATGAGAATACACACACAAAGTATTCTTCAGTCTATGCCAGTTCTGTAAGAGTCGCTGAGAAGAAATAATGATTTATTTATAATATTTGTTCGTTGGATTTAGCAGATTTGAAAATCTTTAATTTAAATAGCCAGTAACTATTGGATTATGTGAATTTATTCAAAGATTTGAATACTTAAATAATACTAATGGATTATGTGAGACTTTCAAGGACTTCAGTGATATTCTAAATTCACGGAATTCATACACTGTAAGTTATTTTAATTCCTTTCTCTTTGTTTGATTTTTATATTTATTTAGATAAATTCATATTTTTAAAATTTGAATGCTTGTTGGGTTTACTTTGTTTTGATACTTAATTTCAAGCCCCTAGACTTAACAGTGCTAACCGAATATTTCTTAGCAACATCAAAACCTGAACTTGTGTGTAAGGAGGGTGGGTGGAGATTGCTCTGTCTGCCAGTTCTAATTATATTAATCTATATTTAATTTCTCTTTCTTCTCTCTGCATCTGCATTTGTATCTCTCTCTCTCTCTCTCTCTGTGCATCTGTATTTGCATTTCCTCTTTCTATCTCTCTGCATCTGCATTTGCCTTCTCTCTCTCTCTCTCTCTCTCTCTCTCTCTCTCTCTCTCTCTCTCTCTCTGTGAATTTGCATTTGTTTCTCTTCTCTCTCACACACTTTCACTCTCGATTTGTCTATCTTTCTCTCTCTCTAAATTAGTATTTCCATCATTTCTTTCTGTAGCTGAAGCTTGCTTGATTCCAATTCTGTCTGGTTTTGTTTTCACTGTAGTTCCTTTAATTTCCTATCAAAACAGACACACATATTTACCAATCAAACCAAAGCACTATGATCCAAAACTTGTTCTCACCAAACACTGAATTAAAATTTCGTTTATCTCTTGCTGTTGATCATAACACATTTCAAGTTCAAGCAACTAGTCCTTTTTCATAGACTGTTAGCCATCATGGTAGGATTTTAAACACAATTCTCGACATTAGATGACATTGTAAATGCTTGCTTGTTTCGTCAAAGATTTCGCTAATGAGTGAAATTAAAATATTTACCATGGAGAATGAAAATTCTGAAACATATATTTTAATGTTAAAGACAATTTTAAAAATCTCTGAAACGTTTTAAAGAAAATCAGGAAACTCACAAGCCTCCGATTTCTGTTAGGACTCTAGGTCTTAATATTTGTAGCAGAAAAAAGTAACCAACAATTTAAAAAACATCAACAAGCAATATATGTCTCTAGAATACAAAGTGAAAATTAAAGAAACACAGTATTGTGTATTAAATCCCAATTAATCCTAATTATCCTATCACAAGTCCAAAAGTATAAATGTTCCAAAGGACTTGCAATTGTTTCAAATGTTCTTGTGTAACACAATGATGCAATCCAGAATTTCCTTAATGTTTTAAACCAAAATCAATTAACGTATTTCAAGGAATATGTATTTTAATAAATAATTATCTTTCATGTCAGCAACACAATTGTAAAATCTGATCATAGATTCTCATGGACAGATATAGAACAGGAATGAATTATTTGTTTACTAAAACCCTATTCATATACATTTTAACTTGACCATGATGTACTCATTCCATGGTAAATGGATTATGTAATTCACAGCAGCATCAAAAGCGCCAAGAAGTGTAATCCCTAAGAACACGAAGAAAACAAGATGTTCAGTGTGTTTCGTTTGCAGTTCGTTGATTCATTACATTTTCTGAATTCCAGCATGAACAAACTAGTTAGCAACCTTGGCTGTGATTGCTTTGGAATCACTGGTCGGTTGGTACCACAAACCCTCACAAGCTGATATTGTTAGCAAGAAAAGTATTGTATCCGTATGAGTACATGAACGAGACTCAATCACCACTGATCGAGCATGCCATTCGTCGTTGTCTCGCGACGGTATTTCCGCCAGCGACTATGAACATACAAACAAAGACTGGACCACATTTGGTTGTCAAAACCTCGGTCACTATCATGATTTGTATTTGAAAACAGATGTGACCTTGCTCGCTGATGTTTTTGAGACGTTTCGTGATACAGCCACTAGTGTACAAGCTTGATCACGTGCACTACGTTTCGTCAACATGGTGCACTGCTTTCAAACACAAAGGAAGGTTGAGTTGGAATTACTCACATTGGCGGTATTTACTTATCAGCGAGAACAATTTGTAATTCCTCTCGCCTGAATGTTCTACAGGAACCTTTTACCGCTCGCTCATCCACAGGTACCAAATGGTGTTGTGTTATTTGCCTCGCAATGGATAGTTCCGATTCTGAACCATAAGCTCCGTCCACTTAGTTACTGTTGCTCCGGCTGAGAAGCTATTGTGAAAATGGCGGATCCAGGAGCATCAGCAACAGATTTCACTGGAAAATATTCTCGGCGATATTTCTGAAACTTTCCTACCTGATTGCTAGATTCGTTCAGATTGTGCATTAAAGAAAGGCTTGAACTACCACACACACTACCACACATTCATCAAATTAGGATTTTAGATGGTGGAAATCACGTCAAAGTTGCAGCACGTTGCTGCCGATGTATGAGGAAGAACGAACATCCTGATAAATTTGAAGAAGAGGACAAAAATAAAAAAAAATCTTTATGTTCTTCCAAAGTTAGGTATACTTATTAATTATCAGAATTTTTTGTATGGCTTCAGTATTTTGTCATTCAAAATAAAGCTTTCCCTATGTATTGGCACCCGTTAAATTTATATCGTACATGTATAATTGTTATATAAGAATTAAACAAGTAAATTTTTATCTGCAATTAAAAATTTAATTATGTTGGGAAAATAAATATTAAAGTTACAATAAATAAATAAAGAATTAATACAAAATTACTTTAAGTGATTGAAGGGAATGCTTTACGATCTTAATACGTTAAAATGTATCCTGAGTTGGACGGATCAAACATTTCAAAAGGGTGTGATTGATAAACCAGTCAATTTTAAATTACATCTGATCCAATTAAAACGATTATTTATCATAATCTCTTAAAAGAGGGAATTATCAATGGCACATGGAAATTAGACACTTCAGGCACGTTGACAAGGGATATATTTGCATCCGATTTTACCTTTGTTTGCTAATTAGTATGACTCATTTTATCTTACATCATTGGTGTCATACAATTTTACAGGTGTTATAAACTCAGTAATTTGTAAGATCAGTTTTATATATAGTCAGCATGACAAAAATTTAAAGAAATGGCAAGACATAGCTTGTGTTATTTATAGTCTCAAGCCTAATAAAGGCAAATAAATGCTTTACTAAATTTTTACTTCTTCTTCTTTCAGGTTTTGAAATAATTCATGTCAAAATCTAATTTTGCAATTATAGATATGAATATGATTAGGGACAATCCAAAATTTAAAGTATAGAGTGGTGCTTTGTGAACTTGACACCAGCTAAAACAAATTCTCAATTTTGAAAAATTTTTTTAAAAAATCAGCACTAATAAAGCATGACGCAGAATTCCAATATTTAAAATTTAAAACAAAAAATATTCAAGGTAATTAAACGACAAAAATAAATACGTTTACACACATTTTCTTTATTGCATATAACATGATGACTCAGATTTGACATACAATCCGAACATAAGCCTACAGTTAGCATAAAACTGTATTCAACATATTTTCCAAATACAACACAAAATACTCTCATTATTTAACAATACTGTTGTGTATTTATATATGAAATACTATATAAATAATGTATCGCTTCCAAAGCAGCTATATTTCCGTCTTAGTGTTTGGTTTCGGAGATTTTATTTTTTTTTAAAATTCCATCCTGAATCAGTTCATAACAACGACAATCTGCATCGCATTGCCCGAAGTACAACGGTAAACCATTTTTTCTGATAAATTTTCAGTGATTCTCTATGTCATCTTTCAAATTCCTCTGTAATGTGATAAGAAAGTAATCAAGCGTGGTCTTATGTTTGTGAGTAAATGTAGGCGACAGCAACGCGTAACTAAGCAGTGAAATCTATGCCTATTTTTGATTGGTCAGTGTACACAGTTTGATTGAAAGGTCTGAACTATCCATCTCAATCCCGCCCGAGACTGCAAATACATCAGTGGTCCATACCGGATCAGCAACACGACTTTTTTTTCCCTTGCAACTCAACCTGTGCATACAAATACCAAACGAAATTGTTTCAGGGTCTAACAGCGGCGGTTGTGAAATCATTTTGTATGTAACGGTGACAGTCATTTGCCAAATTCAGGAAGTTATAAAACAAATATGTACGTGGTTTGATAATTTCTCGCTTGTATGACTGATAGAAGTGTTATCCTCTCACGTGATAGCTATCCGAGATCTCATTAATAATTCCTGTGGTACTGGTGTCCGAATAACCGTTCTGCACGTGCACAGTTACATTGTTCCATAATAGTTTGGTCACGATGTAAGTTAATACGTCGAATAAGAACGATCACTTTATATTTTATTAACAATGCAGCAACGGCTCCGAGAAAATTCTTTGCCCATGTTACGTATATTTAATTTGCATTGTTTGTTAGTTTTGTTTTAATATTTTTTTTTAATTTCATTACATGCTGTTGTAATATGACATTGTATGTTGTGACTTGACCTTGGCCAAAATTGAGTTCATTTTCTTCTTGACCTTATATTGACTTTTTTATATTTTATTCTGTAAACAACTAATACATATCTAAAATATTCTCTATGTGTATGTGCTTAAAATCAGGATCATTATTAATAGAAGTAAATATATTTATCTAGTCTAGTTCAAGATTATTGGATTTCACCTGTGTACCTGACCAAGTCCAGGTTTTATATTGTTAATTTTAGCAATAGGTTTCTAACAATAGCAAACATTTTTATTTTGTAAACATTATGATCATTCTAGAAGGTTATTTTCAATTAGGTAATATTATTTTTAGGAAATGCTAATTGTGACCCGAGGTGAAGTAGATAACAGTATAATTTCATCACAAATAGTGCTCCGATAAATTCCTGGATAGAGACATTCACTGGAATTTATAGTGAATTCAAACCTGGAATTATATTACTGTTATTCGACAAAAGACTGTTGATACATCAACCTTATACAGGTTATAACAGACACATCAAGACCTACAGCTTTGGAGTTAATTTGGACTTCTAGTAAATTTTATTTAGGACTATACATTATAAGGACTTGCGTCTGTAATTTTAGGATTATTATCTAATTCACAATACCGTAAGTTCTTTTTTCTCATTTTTCACCTTGTATTCTAGGGAAATACATTACTTTTTGAATTTTTCGAAGCTTATTGCTTTTCACTCTTTTCTGTTAATTATTTTAAGAGCATAGACTCGTAACATCTGGATCCACTAGCAATAGCCGTGGCCATGTCAGTGATGAACTACATAAAAACAAAAAAGCCCATCTACTACACTTGCTGAATCTTTGGAGATCAAGGACTTCTTTGTATCTGCTGGCAACACGTACAATGGTTAACGCGTACTTGTACATTCGTCCGCGGATGCGACCATGTAGAACAAAGAGAAGATCATCTTGGGAAATCTTTCTTGGCACGGGTAAGTAAATTTACCATAGAGCTTGTTTTGCATAACCGCTCTCGAACATCCCCGAGGTTGTTCTTTGCTGCGTTCACTAGCGTTGCAGCAGCAGCTTCGCCTTTCCAATAACCGCACGAACTGCATTAGATCGCAGCTAGTTTAATGTTTATTATTTTAATATGCTTTACCTCCAAGAGTTTCAACAAGAACAATTTTAGGCTTCAAACTCCCTTTGATGATCCGTATGGCAACTCTTTTTTCGAGTGTAGGACTGACCGTGTTTTCAAGTCATGAGTAAGATCTATATTGGCACGTTGCTTTATCTTTCCATGTCAGTAACATGCAGCATTAATACGATTTATAGGTGCTTCCTAGCTTCGGTTGCTCGTTAGAATCAGCTCGTATATCTATCCGTGTGCCGGGTCCGCAACTGTTCTATCTTAGCCTTGAAGGGTGCCGGATATGTTTTTCACCAGAATATTTACTCATTGATGCTTCCGGTAGCTTTGAAAATGCAGCTGCGACCTCAGCGCTGACTTTTGTTTAAACCTGCGTTTGCGTTTACAGTAGTTTCCACAAACATGAACATATTTACTCCAAATCTAACGCGTTCATCATTCGAAGCTCATCCATTGCATATTTGAACCCGCGCTGGATTTACAGTACGAGTTGTCGATCGGCACCGCAACTACCTTGTATGCAACATGACACCACAATTCAAGCTTTGGCTTTGCACAGCGTTGATTACAACTTCATGGAGCTCAATTGTTGTTTTCCTGTGCGATCACTCTCCATCAAATATGTGGGTTTGATGAGATTTCACAACATAATTTTCGAAGCAAAAGGTACCAACAACGATGCAGTTCGGAGTAACTCGGGCGCTGTTGCTAGGCAAGTTGTGTTAAGAACATTAACATTGTCGATGCGTGTGGAAATCCATTTACTGAACACAGCAACACGTTTGTTTGCGTCTATGAATTATGGAACATCGTCAGGCAAATAAGAACCCAACATAGCCTCAATATGGAGTTTCAAAATTCATCTAGGGCTAACATTACTTTCCATGGCAAATAAGAACCCAACATGGCCTCAATATGGCGTTTCAAAATAAAACTAGGACTAACGATCCCAAGTCTGCTCTTGCGATAATGTAGTGCGATGATATTTGACCATCTAGGAGTGTCTGATGTTTCTCAAAGCTTAAATGTCAATCAAGAAACCACCAAGTAAAATTTGCTTACTATCTTACGATAGTTCCTGCCTGTATTAAAATATGGGCACAGGTCTACACATTTCCTAGCAGGTTTTTCGTACACTGTACCTGATTTCTTAATTTTCTTAGGGAATTCTGGACCAACTCAGGTAGTTCGTGATTG